>JAPMAF010000624.1:0-13603 GCA_026537445.1 Silvatares holzenthali | reverse complement strand
GTAATTGATATCTTTGTAATTCGTAATTTAATTACTTTTGACCGTCTCAGTCGCAAACCACATTGTTCGAAAACATAGATATTTCAATGCTGAGCTGTACTTTTGGAAGAGGATTGTGAAGTGGATATCTACTGGTGCAAATTAAGAAGGTTTCATATAAAACACTACATACTAACCTTAGCTTAGATATCTCTTGTGTTTTTAATATGTTATTGGACTACTTATTTTTTTTATTCTTTACGAAACATTTATATAATATCAATCTATAATATTTGTCGCTGTCTAAAATGATTATTACATCTTGTTCAAAACGAATCAGTCGGAGGAATTTAAGACAGACAGCGAGCACCGTCATTGCGTCTTGGCAGTTGTAGTGTTTTTTCTTGTTTGGTCCTCTTCAAATATACAATAAACTATATTATAATATTAATTAAACTACATTATATACTTCTACCAAAAATTTGTCATGTCAATCTACAGTATTTTTGTGTAAAATAATATTCTGTTTTAAGATAATGTGAATCGTACAAGATTTCCTGGTCATATATATAGTTTAATATAAATACACTTATTTGGAAAGCGTTCTTGGGGTGATTTTTAATCACGAAACAGTGCTATATAAATTAATAAATAAATACCAGCTCTAAATGTATGTGGAGGAGTATAAGTCATATAGTTATAAAAGATTATGGCATTTGGTGGTGCGATGATGTGATGCTGTACTATTTTAATTTTACATCATTTTAGGGCTCCCGTTCCTGAAAGGGGTTGGCAAGGTCTAGTAAGAGTCTGCGACGAATGCTTCAGGGACAGAAAGAAATGACATAATATGGTTTACCCTCTTTGCCCAAGACGATTACATCCTGCTTGCAGCATTTAATACAATTGTCACTATTCCCATATTATTAGTATATATAAATTGGTCGGTATTTCTAATTAATTTAACATATTTCACAATTCCTACGTTATTGTAATTATTGTGTTGACTATTTCATACTGCGTAGCATTATTTTATTTTTAATATGTACTTATTCTACTGTCAAAATAATCCGGATTCTTTCAAACAGTTTGTTTCTATTCCAGTCAATGTAACGTTTAATTCAATAAATTATCAATTGTACATATGTGGAGTTTTATCGATATATCTAGATTTTACGATACCGGTTATTATGCAAATGTAATTTGATCAAAGAAATGAAGTATTTCTTTATCTTTAGTATTTTATAAACCCTGGTCACCATCTTCATAATCAGGGTTGAAACCTTAAGCAATTCTACTTCTTGCACCAATCATTTAGTGCATTAATTTCTTTCAACAAGTCTTTTACCACTTTTATAAGTACTATTATTGCAGAAATATTATTCAGTAAATGCTATATATTTTTAAAATATCCAAAGCTCATAAACAACAACATTTTGCTGATTACAAATCTTCGTACTTGATGACAATTATTCTTCTAAAGTTACCATCTATTTTATTTTCATACTATTAGATTATAATGTGTTTTAATTGTAAAATCACTGTAAATATTTCTCAAGATGGCCAATATACTGCTCAATTTTACACTTTTTAAAAGGTGTCAGAGATATGAAATGTCTCAAAATATTTATTATTTATATATGGAGTATCATCTGTAATCATCGATGAGAATAATTTATTATGATTGATTTTAGTATTAAAATGTTTATAATATTATCTCAATGTTGCCTGGTATCCAATACAGTACTTCCAGAATAAATAGAAGTGTAAAGCGCATTCTCTATTGAGTGTAAATTAAATAATGTTCATAAACAACAATCTTTGGGGTGAGTTTTTTTTATAAGATAGCACTATTAAAATTAGCCAATAATAATATCAGTTGTGTATTTATATGTAATCTGCAAGTTTATATATATAGTAACTTGAGATTTGGTATCATACACTTTAGTTTAACCAGACAGTAAAAATGAAACTTCCAGTATTTGGTATGCATGTCAGTTTTATTTTATATTAGCGATAACTTCACTTTTTAGGTTGTTGCAAATTGAGTGCATAAAAGCCATTTTTAAGATATTGTTATTTGATTATCGTGTGACAGTTATCTTAAAGGTTCTTGTGGAAAGAAATGTAAGACATTTTTTTTTGTATTAAAGAGAGTTTGGTGTTTTTTTTTCTATATCCAGAACAAACCATTGTAATATTGCTGTTAAATAAGTTTACATAAATATTTATAATCATATATTACGAGCGTAATAATGGGGTGTACATCAGTTTATTGCTATTAATAAGCTAATGTTTCCCTATTTCCAACCACATACTCCTTCCACATTGCTTTAAATTCTGAATTTGAATGATCTTATATTTTTCTATCTCGAAAATTGTCCAAAAGTCTGAAAGTTTATAGTGAGATTATTTCTTTCTAGTATTTTGTACTGTCTAGGGGATTTAAAACATTTGTCTTAGATACCACATGCAAGTCTATCTTTATTTATAATATATATAAATTATTACTCACAATTTTTGACTTACAAAACACTGAAATAATAGAATTGTTTTGTATTTTATCATTTTACATTTCACAGAAAAGGGGAGCTGCCATTTAATTTTATCTTAATAATGGCAATATCAGCAATAATGTATTCTAACCTTGACAAATGAATTGAATCTCTCAGATTAGAAACTGCATCAACTGCAATTTGTAATCCATCTTGGGGTGACGCCAACGGGCAAACCGGTATCTTCATCAATAATCATTGGATTATAATCTCTTACTAATCTGTCAAGAGAGACTTTATGAAGAGGATTATTAGTAAATCCTCTATATTGTTTAAGACCTGCAAACTCTGGACCACCTACCTTTAACAGAAGAGATTTACAAACGTAAGTTAGAGATTTAAATTTAGAGCTTCTAGCTTCCCCAAGATCTTTTTTGAATCCATAATATGGATTATTTCCTACAGTTAAAAATGCAAGTCGAGCATTATTAACTTCTGGTAAAAGGGATCCAATTATAGCCCATGGAAAGTCAGGAGCAACTCTCAATGCGTCCCTTATTACTGTTAGCCCTGACATAACAGTCTGGAGCAAGATAAGAGACATTCTCATGGACAAAGGAGTGATAACTTCTCTCCAGATTGGAAAGGCATTTGCAGCGACATTTTCATCAATTACAGAAGATAATGTGGAATAAACTAGATGACATCTTTCAGCTGATAGGATATCACCTTCAAAACCTTCTTCTTGAAGTTGATTAATCATAGACTCAAGTTTGGTTTCTGTCATGTTTCCACGACGAACAAAGCTGATCAACGCTAAGATATACAATTTCTGAGCCATATTCTTCAATCTGTCAGTTGCTGCATACTCAACTAGCCATCTTAGCCACTGAGCAAGGATTAGTGGTGTAGTCATAGGGTCATTCACCATGATGATGAATGCTTCTCGAGTGGTTTCTGTAGGGATTTGTACTTCATTTCTAAATTGGATGAAGAGCTCGTCGGTAACATTGATATATTGGCGTCTATTAAATTCTAATGTCAGGTAACGTCTGGTCGCAACGGCAAAATTGTTTTGAGAGTGCTCTTGATCTAGAGGGATGATGTTGGTCAAAGGAGCAATAAGGTTTGCAATAGCTACAGTATACGACATATTTTCTTTATCGTTATAGTTCTGGACTTGAACCTCACCTCTAGCATAAAGGTACAAGAATGGGAATAGTAGACTTGATGTTCTATCCTGAATCACGGGAGCAAGATTAAGATTAACCCCAATAATTCGTGATAATGGATTGCTAATGGGAAATGCTCCTCTGAGTTGAAAATTATTATCATTTGGATTTCTCCAATTTTCCAGAATTCTATGGCGGAATTCTTGAGCCATTAATCCTGGAGGGGCTAATCTTAAAGGTGGAATATGTAGGGCAACCTGAGGAATAATTTGGGGAAGAACTCCTATTTCTACAGCTCTCGGTTGTCGAGGTTGCTGCACTACCTGAATTGGACCGGGTGGAGGAATTTGTCCATGTTGAGACATTGCTACTAACGGTGGAGACTTAAACGAAGAAGCACTTGGAAATTCTGAATTCTCGTTTAATCTGATGCGTTTAAACTCAGCTACAATAGCATCTAAGGCCATAAAAGACTTTAAAACTGTTACACACTGAATTGTTTATATTCACCTAACCTCACATTTAAATGTTTGTATGCAATTGTGACAAAATATTGTACGTCACGAAAAATTTATTAACATATGATCAGATCTAAATAAATGACACTTCTCTATTTCTACACCATTAGCATATCTAATTGTATTGATTGTAAGAGATCCAGATTGTTAATTATCTCGTGGTGTCTAAATATAGAGAAAAACTTCATTGTGTCTTATGCTGCCCAAAGATATTTGTGTGTAAAATTGCAAGACATTACACTTGAGAGCGTTGACTGAAAATGACAATTGTTGAGAATGTTTTTTTTTATATTGATGTTATTGTTTGAGCGATAATGAGGGTAATCCTATAATAAAGTTTTTTAGTTTTTACATACATAACATCAAGGCTATTTCCCAATAGGGATAGGCGGAGAGAATGGAGCATCACTTGTCTTTGTCTTGACACACAATCCTTGCTTCTTCCACGTTCATGCATTTTGTCATACACGCACAACGGATGTGGCGCCTAACATTGCCTTCTTTAAGAAGTTAAGAAACATGCTCCTGCCAAGTTTTTTAGGCCCTCCATGCACTGCTCTGCCACTAATATTAGCACTGTAAATCTGTTTTATTATTTTTTCATTCGTTATTCGTTCAACATGTCCAAACCATCTCAAACATCCAACTTTTATTCTGTTTATTATTGTTACTTTTAATTGACATTCTTCTCTGATATTTTCATTTCTTATCCAGAGGCTTTTTTTATGTTAAATTATTCGTGAAACACCATGACACCACCACTATCCATCTGGGTTTATAACATTCACTGCACTTGTACAACTAGACACTTTATGGCTGTAGAAAGAAAGAAAATTCAGTTATTCAATTCTAGTCACAATACTAAAATTCATTTCGCTTGACATACAATACTGAGTATTACTTATTATTATGATGTACAATACTACAGCGCCCTTGAAGTGATTTTCTTACAAAACCTCGCTATATAAGTTATCCAATACTAGATCTATTACTCTGCCAGTCCAGAGTGAATATTATTTTATGCATTTGGCTATTTTTGATTTATTGAATGTATTTTTTCATCCGTGTATTCAAAATCTAAATCGAAAAATGCATGTTTAAATGTTTCACTCCTGTGAGATTCGAACCCATGAACTCCAGCGTTTTAGTTAAGTGTTCTATCAACTAGACTACGAGGCTAAGGTCAACATTATGAGTTGCTGCCGAGACAAAATTGAATAAAAAAGTGCAGACTAAATGGCGGTTGGTTTGAAAACGTAGGAAGTAACAAACACTGTAATGTGGCCTATTTGAATTTCTGTAGCCCCAGCGCTTTGGAACTTTATTTTTGGGAGTGCCCTCGTAAAATGATTTGAATGCCATGTGTGATATATTGACAGAAATGAAAATGTGTGATATATTGACTGATTGTTATTTAGGACTAAAAATTTGTATGTGTTATTACTTTAATAATTATTATGTTCATCATCAATATATTTATTCTCAGTAAATTCCAAATTTCTTTTTCGTGCTTTTCAAAATGTTCTAAAAATATGTACAAGACTTTTGGGTTAATACATTGTATTGTGACACATCACGTATATACTTGACATTATTAACTCAAAATTATTTGACTTGGGATTCTTTTGTTCATGAGAGCATATGACAATGAATAAATGTGTAGTTTTTGCCGCATTTTTAAATTGATTGTTTAAATATTAAAATGTCTTGGATTAAATGTATTGTCACTAATATTTACCATTTCACACGCCTCAGACAAGACATCATTATTTCTAAATAACTGATATAAGATTGTTTTATGCAAAGTGAACAAGGAGATCGGTCGATTCCAGTGTTGGTTCATCTTGAGGCCAGTGGGTTTAATAGCTCATGTGAGCATGTGCTTAATGTTTGATAAACAATCATCTGGTATTGTTTGTAAATTGTTTTATAACAAGGAATATTGACAGTGCTTTCACCAAAATGGATTTTTTTAATGTAATTCCTGTGTAGAAGGCACTATCGGGCCAGACCTTTAGATGCGGGTAGTAGAAGATTTAAGGATAGGATGGTATTGTTGTGGGTCTTAAAGAGGCCCATGCCAAAGGTGGAAAGAAACAGATGATAGAAAGCAATTTCATAGTCAGATCTCCTTGCATAAGAGTGATTTAGAGAATATATTGGTTCTCATGTGCTGTATATCAACTATAAAGTGTGTGATGAGCAGCTGCATGTTGCTCGGCACTACTAGACACAACAACCTGAAGGATCAATGATGTCAGTTCCTGAGAGCATCTTCCTCGAAAATGTCAGTATAACAAACAGGTCATCCTTATTTTTCTTCTGTAAAGAACTGCATCATTGACATAAGGCTATTTGTGTGAGTTCTGGATTATTTATTAAATAAACGGCACATCTGCACAGAGTCGAGGTAATTCATTAAATACTTGGATGTTCCAGCTCAAAGACAGCTGCCAAACTCAATAGTGGGTCACACTTAATATTTGTATAGAGAGAAGAATCTCCAAGCTCTATACAACATACCAACTTCCATAATTTGACTCTGACTTTGATCGCACCGCAACATTTAAGTTTGCTTACACATATCACCCTTGTAATTTTGCTGATCTTAAACAGCTACATAAATTGCAATTATTTTTGTTCCTATGTTATTCCATTTTACATAACATGCAAACACATTCCAAAATTGTAACTAAATTAGCAATACATGTGTGTCAAAAGTTTGAAGAAGGCAATATGGATCAATGGTATTATTAGCCTAATATGTTAAATTGAATTCGACAAAGATGATACATATCTGTTTTCAAATTGTGTGTAATTTTTTTTTTAATAATTACATATTGGATAAATTTAATGATTGTTCAATACATGTCTGGCTTCTTTTGGAATTTGTAAATTGTTATATATTTTTATATTGTTTGTTGCTTTTATAATTTTCACAATAATAAATATGCAATACATTTTTTATTTATTTGGTTTTTCCTTAAACACTAGTAAAAGTTGCAATAATCTTTTGATATTTTCAAGGAAATCTAAATGGGGATCTGAGTTCACTCGCATTTTCACTCAACAGTGATGTACTGGTGTATAGGGCTTTGCTCTGAGATCTTTATTATACATTCTGTATACTGGAGAATTAAAGCAAATAATTCAATCATTCAAACTGTGGGTCCATTGCTACATAGATCCTTTATATAAAAATGCAAGATATATTTCTTCACTAAACTGGACGGGTGTGATACTTTTAAATCAATTCATTTGATTCAGCAATTGGAAGTTAGAGATTTGAGGACTGACTGAATCCATATCTGAAACAAAGAGATGGAGGCTAGCATCTTCTGGCAGGTGGCACCTTTTAGAAAACTGTAAGTGGAACAAATACTGTTAAAGGTGGTACATCTTGCATCATAATATCGATTCGGAGCTGTCTATGAATGCTCATATAAGTAAGATGGCTGGTACCCGCTTTAATCAGTTGAAACTAATTAAATGTATGGTAAAACCTCTAATTTGTTGTAATTGGGACCATTAAGAGCACGAATTTGGGAAAACATAAATTATGTGAAGAGTGACAAAGACAATGTTTACAGTTTTATTACAGTAAACAAAATCATTTCATCATTTAATAAATTACTTATGGTTTATTTTATAAATTACAAGAATGTTCTGAAACACAAACACATACTGTATTTTGTTTGCCAATTTTGTGATTGTAGAGTCTTTCAAGAAGGCAGGGTCTACAGGCTGGAATGTTAGGAAAGTTTAGGTGGGGCAAATGGGAAGAATGATTGCCAAACAAGCGAACAACCACAAAAGGGCAGAAAAACGAATTTAATAAACTGTAAATAAGACGACCATCCGGGTATCCTGGAATAAGTATTAAATGATTTGTTTCTAATGCATTAATACACATTACGAAAAAGCGATTTTGTATTGTCAAAATAAACAGAAGTGATTATACTAGTGAAATATAACTTGAGCCATCTGAGGACATCATCTTTGATGACTTATTTCCCAATTTCTCAACAAAGGTAATGCTAGGAGCCTCATCAACCATTGTGTGAGCATAAGGAGATGCATGTGGAGGAAAGAAATATATGAACAAAGACATATGGCGCTCTAATATCTCTGCCTACTATATATTTTAGATTCCATATAATGGTGCGAATATGGTTCCATTATATAAAGGTGCGAATACGGTTTCATTATGTGGAATCCGCATGAGGCCTGCTACTGCGCATCACTGGAAAGGGTCCACAAAAAATTTCTACGTTGTCTGTATCGTCGAACATTCGGATACTATCCCATCAATTATGACACTTTTGAATATTTCCCTTCCAGATTCCTCCTAGGCATGATTTCTATCAATTCTCTAGAATCGCGCAGATCTCTTTACCTCATGCAACATTTTATTATGTTGCTAAGAGGTAACATCCATAATCCATCAGTACTCGTTACCTTCAATCTGCATGCTCCAGTAAATTACCTCAGTTCTCGAAATTACACTCCTTTCCCTATCCCTCATTCCTTAACAAACGTTGGCGCCTGCATGCCCAGTGCCAGGGCTGTGCGTCTTCTTAACAACCTACCGAATGCCTTGGACATATTTCACAACCCATTATTACGCATTATGGAATCATTGCATCTCTCCGTATCATCATAAATCCTATCCCTCTTTCCCTATCCCTTGATAACCGTCTCTTCCTTTCCTACTTCTTCCTCCCACCCTTTTGCTTTACTTTACATATATTTGCTTTTTATATTAATTATTGTCAATTATTTCTTTTTTTCTTCTTGTAATTTCTTTATTATTATTTCTTTTTCTTGTTTATTATTACTTTTTTCTTGTATTTGGTACAATGTACTGTTAAATAAATAAATATGTGGGAGGGTCCGATGTTCCACAAGAAATCTGCTTGCATAGTGTGGGTTCTAATTTTGAATCTTGAGTAAAGCTTAGACTATGATGTTCTCTACAAATAATGTTTGTGTCTAAGCACATTCAAATGTTTCATGTTAGATGGACGGCGCAAGCTTTTCATTGTGTCGAGATAAACCAATAAATCTTCTTCTTTTCTTTGCCTTATCCCATTTACTTGGGGTTGGCTTAATCAAGATATACCAAAAATAAAAAAATATAATAATATACCATAGATGTTATGTTTGCATATATTTTAATAATAACAAGTTTTTATTTCTAGTATGGGAAGATTGCTCATGAAAAAAAGTAATAACTTGTTAATGTTAATGAGTGAGATTGAAAATCAACGAGGAAGAATTCCTACAGGATCGGCTTATTAAAAAAAAAATGCTACGGAAACGCCGAAATCCGAGACTCTTTAAAGAAGTGATTAAAATGCTCGTACTCGAAATTTTGATGCTCGTATTCGAATGTTTGAAATCGCCCCTCTCGTATTTTGTTTTTGGTTGCTGTTAGATCATAGATAAATGTAAATGCAGTAGGCTCGTTTTGAGTCATATTAATGAAACGCAAAATTGTCTTTGGCTGTCATGCGCAATGTTTATATTTATCATATGTTTGTGTATTCAGCATCATTCTCTATGGTCTGGGTGTTGTTGATAGTGAAGGACGCGGAATGCGCTCAGCGTGTATTGGATAACATTTACTGGACGAATTCGAGATAAGGTAAGAATTAAAATTATTTTATGCATTGTGCCGGGGTTCGAACACGTTTTACAGTGTCTTCTGTATTATTTTATGGAGCTGTTATGTTATAATCCCGGATTTATACGTAAAATGCTGGATCATCGCTGCACTCTAACAATGGCTGAAGGAAATTTGACCTATATATTTGGTGCATATATAATGGAATTTATGGAAGTTACTACATGATTTTGCAATGGAAATGATCATTGAATATATTTACTGTAGTTTTGTCCGCGTTCGGTGCCGTTTTCATGCCAAAATATGTGTCCACGTAGTTTGCCTACGTAGTGAGAAAGCTATCTGCACCGTTTCGCGTATGTCTAAATTTGGTTAAAGTTCGATTGCATTTTTTTATTTTACTCTGGAATCTTTGCGGATTTCGAGTGACTCGCGGTACACAGTGTCCGTGCTCGCTTATAAGGTGATGTGGTTATATTGTGTTTAAAAATGTCCTCTTAATTACGTAATGTACACATTTGTTTTAAGTTTACAACTCGTGTAGTGTTTCAATTTGGTTATGTTGTGCTCGTGTCCGATATTGCGCTTTCGCGTCTTTAATAATTGATAGGCGGTTAACATTTATGTAATATCTTTTAATATATATTATTATTAAGCGGCAGGGGGACGGAAGATGTGTTAAATATGATGTGCGTCGTCTAAATTGGATGTGTTGGAAGAGATCACATGTTCCGCGCGTTATGCTGGTGTCCCGACGCGTGTTGATAGTTGATATCTGTTTATTATAGCCAAGGCTGCTCGACCGCGCTCGCAGCGGACTTACGCTGATGTTATAATAATTATGTGATTATAACAACTAACTGTAAGATATTCATCGTTTCTACTTTTCCTCGGGCGCCGTTATCACATCTCGAAATATTTCTTATCAATCGTTAACTTAATTATTCCTGTAGGTATAGAGCTACTACCTAAACTGCGAGTACAATGTTAAGATGACGCACTCTGTTGTTTTTATAAGTTGTTATTCTACTCGTTTATTAAATTGAATCGGCAAAAGTTCCTGGAAGATAACATCCTTATTGATCTTCAATTGCGATTGCCTCATTTATCGTTAATCCAAAAAAATAGCTGCGGGCATCGCTTTATTGCTCACGAATGTAAGATTCTCTATTTGACAAACCATCAAGTGCCTCGTGTGTTATTCATTTTTCCTGTGCCATGTCTGGTTTCTTTCCTGGGCTATGCCTTCATTTTATCAATAGTATTTATCTCGTATTAAACTTAGAAGGTTTGAATTTCTGAGATCTTGATGTTAGTTAGAGTCTTCGGCATTTGGTAGTTGTACTGGCTGTTGCAGTATCGGCCTCTTGGGCAACTTGGGAACTCTTAATATATTTTCTGATGTCGTTCAAGTCTATTCTATTCTTGTTGTACAGAATAATCGATTTACAAATGCGCTGTAATGTTGTAATGTCGTTCTGTTTATGTATTCCTTTTTAAATCTCAAGTATTAAATTAAGAAATTTTGAGTATTGATTTCGACTGCTAGCGATGTAATAGTCGTCTACCAATAGCCCACTTTCTTCTGTTCTCCTTTTTACTCCGCATCATATTTCTGTTTTTCCTAAGATGTAGCTGTTTTGTAATCTTTAAAACTTTAGTGCTATGCTTAAACTGCGATTCTTACAGGAGTTTTTTTGCGAGATAGCGGTCAGAGAATTTATTAAACAGTATAACATATTTGAGTTGATAATTCAATTGATTGATTGATAATTAATAGGTTTCGTATTTCTCTTTTTTTGGCTATTTCTGAATATCGCAATTTTGGAATTGTTGATCGCATTGGATAATCTTATTATGTTAATACTAGTACTAAGTTAGATATATTATATTACGAATAAAACTACATAATGAGAGTCTTGGAGTTTTATCATTATTGTATAAAGTTTTTATTTCTTTCGAAATTGATTCCAATAAGACTGGTGGCATCGTTTCCCACATAACCGCGCTGCGTTATCTTTTGAGAGATAATATGTTGTATTTGTTGCATAATCCATTTTGTTATACCATATTACGATGCATTTAACGTCGAATTGTGTTGACTATTTTGTGATTTATTTTTAGAAAATGCGTTTGCCCGCCTCTCAGCAAACGGACGAAATTATTTTTGTTTGAGGAAACTGCTCCGTTTGCGGTTGTGGGTGTTATTTATAAATACATATAGTTAAGTAGGAACGGATCGCGTTAAGTGCTTATTTTATTTATTTTTTTCGACCGTGTAGCAACACTTTAGTGTTGCACATATTGAATTTAATTAGACTCGAGCGAATTGAATATGGATAATTATTTAAATGGATTTATTCGAAGAGCAGTCGGATTGCGTTACCCAGTGGGTGAGAACGCTTTTCTTGCGTTCAAGTACTGGGGTGCCTAAATCGATACCGTAAAAATGATGCACAACAATTTTTTGTTTGTGAAAATGAAATACTAATGTATTGACAAAAGAACGGGAAGGATAAAATGGGCATACGTGTATGTATAAATAAACGTCATTAGTCAAACAAGAACGAAACAATTATATGACAATAGTTAGTAACGGACCAAACTACATTACAATTACGTATAATGTTAGGAGACACTTAGATATTTAAATTATTGTTTTTTTATAGGTGCTTCATTGTAGTTTGGTTCTGAAAGCTGATGGATTGGTTACGGATTTGTGAATTTGAGGCTGGCATTTTACAATTAGTTGATATCGTCTCGTGGATTGAAACCTCTTTTTGTGATGGCACTTCTCCTATTTGTAATGTTGCACTCTTAGAATAAACATCATCTCTTATTTTCCTCCTTCGTGGGTATTTTTGAACAGCGGCATTTTCTCAGCGTCGTATGTCCCCATGGCCAGGAATCCTCTTCCGACACGATCACTTTGGCAAGTGATGTATCGGCCATTCTACGAGTACGCTTATGCCTCAGCTGGAGCAGTAATTTATCAAGTTAACAATATTATGATCGATTTGACATGACCGTCAAATGCTTATTAGTTGTGCAATTGTCCATTGTACATATTTTATATAATTCGTTGGAGTTTTCAAAACACCCGCAAAAAGTCTGTCGGCCTTGCTCGCAAGCGTTTTTTTTCTCAAGAAGTTTGTTAATAACTCGAGGTCGCTGTGTTCATTTTTTACACATTCGGGCGATCGTCGAAGTGTGCCTGATAAGCTGCTGCCAGCTGACAGGTTTTATGATTAATGCGACCCCTATATAAAGTCTCCGCATCCCTACCTAAATGGAGTTTTGTGCACATTAGTAGCGGAGAATGTATTCATACCGAGAATGATTGACGTTTAACGAAGTTTACAGTGTGAATCGTGTGTAATATTTATTTTTGATAGAAATTAGAGTTAACGACTTCCTGGTATAATTTTGAAAAATATATTATATGTGGAACAGGGATATCCATGCCACAATGGTGGCCCATTAATAGTTGTATTGATAGAAAATCCGACAAAAACAGAATTCATTTGGATCGCGTCATCAGGTCGACAACATTTGATGGAACGCAGTCCTATCAACATCAACGGAACTACGACCGTCCCATGAAGGAGGTTTTGGGAGTCATGATTGATAGTTGTTTATTATCATTCGACAACCATATTTCAAACACGGTTCGCTCTGGATTCTATCATCTAAGAGAGCTCAGATCCATCCAAAGGTGTCTCCCACGCGATGCCGAAAAGACCCTCATAAACGCACTAGTGGTGTCCCGCCTTGATTACTGTAATGGTTTATTTGCTAGCATTCCCAAGAAAC
>JAPMAF010000623.1:0-13612 GCA_026537445.1 Silvatares holzenthali | reverse complement strand
TTTGTATATTATATGTATACAATATATAACGATGTATTATGCGGTTTACAGTAGGTAATTGTAATCGATAACTTTTTGTAATCAGTAATTTGATTAATTTTTACCCATCTCTGGAACTTAGTCTATAACAATTCTTCAACTATTAAGTTGACTTATGCTCCCGGCTGTCGATCTTTAATTATGCCTCACATATTTTAGTAAAATATGTCAAATCGAAAATCTTCCAGAAATTTGTCTATCTTTGATAACTCCTTCAACTACTAATAAGTAAACAAAACGTGTGAGTTTGAGAGATTGAAATCAAGTCATTGACAAATCCTGTCGAAATCAAACTGACTACCCTAATGAGGATTACTCTGAAAGATATCGGTACATAAATTGATATAAGAAACGAATGTGGAGCAGGGACGAGTGTGATTATTAAAATGAAGAAAAATGTATTGAGATTATTTGAGCCTGTAGAGCGAATGGGTGCTGTAAGGTTAGTGCGGAAGATTCACGAAGAAAATGTTAAAGGTACAAAATACAGAGGTCGCCCAAGGAAAACATGGCATGATCAGATCAATCAAATATTGGTGGATGGCTCTGTCATGATGAGAGATGTATGCGAAGACAGAGTGGTATGGCGCTCGATCCTCTCTGCCTACCCCTGCGAAAACGGCGTGATGGTTCATTGTATAAATAGCAATACAAGATAATACTAATAAAAATTTACTTAATTACTAACCAAAAAGATGCAAATCCTATGGTAATATCAAGGCAACAGCCCAGTTCTGAAGCCACTGTAGAAGTTTCAAGTTACTTTCATAGTATGTATTTCATAATACTGTATCAACAATAAGTTTATCTGTCGCCAATGTCAATATTGACAAAACTACTGCCCTTCGTCAGGAGAGAGATGCTTACTGAACCACATCACACAATTATAGTAAATATTTCCGTCATTGTGATAGTTCCGAATTTGTAAATTAGCAAATGATTCTTTCAGTAGATTCTTTGATTAAATAAAACATGTAATAACGTACACGTGCGATACACTCTTCTCTGATTTTATTAGAAGATAAATAAAATAATGGTCTTAAAATAGAAATCAAATAAATATTAAGCTCCAGAAATTTCACGATAAATTTAAACCTCATAATTGTTGGGAAATATTAAGTTCCCCAGCAATTATTTAATTCTCTTGGTATGAAAGGACTTTTCTAGGTAAAGCAATAAATTGTCTAGTCGTACTCCACGCCAATGGTATCGCACTCCTCATCTGAATTGTTTCCCTGGCATTGTTTTAGAACAAGGGCGGTACGTGAATTTAGAATATTCCCTTTTCCAGTGCCCTCCACCGATCTGGATAAAGGGATTGAAATATCTGCTGTGTTCGTAGATTATGGGAGTATTTTGAAAGAATCTCAGGGAAATACTTGTTTTAGAAAGAATGTGAATATATCTCTATGGCCATACGTGGTAATGCTTTATTTACTTTTATATTTACAGAAAAAAATGTACAAAAAGTAAGAAACAAAAAACGTACTCTTAAAGGTTTTTAACGAAACAAAATTATGAGTAGATTGACAAAAGCATCTATGTGGATTTAAAACTTTTGTGGAAAAATCAGGTGTTGAAAATGAGTGAAGATGATTGGAAAAGCAGAGAAGATGTTAGTTGACTGCTGTCCCAATACATGCCCGCATTGCATATGGAAATAAATCAAGTTTCCTTGTTAATATACACGTTAGTTAAAATTATTTGATTCATTACCTAAATGAGAGAGCAGCCCGGAAGCAGCTCTCCACTTCATGGCTCTGCACCTAAAGCAATAGATAAGGGTAGCAAGATGTTAATTAACTGTGGTGACCAAAGCATACGGCGATGTAAAGTATGATAAGTGCTGTTTAGAGAGAAAGGACCTGGAACATAGAGCAAATCTAATGGCATAACAATATTACTAAATGTTAGTAAATAGTTATTTTTTTTTATTTTATACTACACATAAGACACCATGACACCACCATCCGTCTGGGTCTGTAACTTATAGTAATGCACATGTAAATGCTCTGTAGCGGTCGGAGGAGAGATTGAAAACCTGGTTATTCAGTTCAAATCATGAAACATGGATAAATCCATTTCACTTCTCTTACAATACTGAACGGTGGTATAGATCCAGGGCGATACAAGATCGATCACTCTTTTCCTGTCCAGAGTGAATATATATTTCAAATGTTTTTGATTTATTCAAATATATTTTTACACATATACATTAAAATCAAAATAGAAAAATGCATTTTTATGTCCATATTTTTTTTCACTTCGGCGGGGTTAAAACCTGCGACCTCCAGCGTTCCTCCAACGTTTTAGTCAAGTGTCTTTAACCACTCGACCACAAGGTCGACAAACATTTGGCAGCTCTACATAGAACCTCCGTTGTAGTTGTCGCAACAAGAATTCTAAGCACGATATAGTAAAGAACAATAACATTTTATTTAGCGATACCCACCTGTTGTTTTGCTAGGAGAAATCAAACACCGGGAAATATTTTGTATCGATAAACAAACCGTCTATTTTAATGGTATAATGTCTTTTTGTTAATTGTGCTTTTATGGAGCTGCGGAAGATTGTTATTGTATGAATATTTATGAAAGCTTTGGTTGTTACCCACAGATAAGA
The DNA here is from genome assembly GCA_026537445.1 of Silvatares holzenthali. Lineage (NCBI taxonomy): Eukaryota > Metazoa > Arthropoda > Insecta > Trichoptera > Pisuliidae > Silvatares > Silvatares holzenthali. The sequence goes on along the minus strand of JAPMAF010000623.1, from coordinate 10,951 downwards.
AGCGTACAATTCTACTGCGAGAGATGTTCGTTTGAGTTACGGAAATCGCGTTTATTATTCGAGATAAAGTATTAAAATCACAATTCAAAAACAGAAACATCACTTAGGAAAATAATGTTAATTAAAATTATTAATACCGACCAACAGATAGCGCTTCGTTTAAGCTGTCTGTGAAGGCTGCTAATGGAATTCAAATCATTCATTCAAATGATGAGGCATCATTTTATATAGCAACGGAGTAGGAGTGAAATATTTTGAGTTTGCCTAAATGCGTTTTAATATAAATGTTCGGCGTTATTACCATCTAAACTAAATTTATCGCAAGGGAATTTTCCAGCTGCCATTTTGCTGTCGACTATATTTTTGACGTTGTATCGGCCCACATGGTACCAAAGGAAGGATTCGCACAGAAAATTTTAACTTCTAAACCAAATCAAAAAGGGCGAAATGAAATAAAAAAAATACAGGTAGGATATACACTGAGAGAGCATTTACTGTTTGTGTATATATTAAGAGCGATTTTCGTTGTTATCTATCTGGCTAACGTTGCACATCGTTTTGGGCACGCAAATGAATAAATTTACTTTTCAAACAAACGTGTGCTGATGTGAAGTTTGGACCAACTAACTGCAAATAGACGTCCATAAACAGTCAACACAACCTAAGAAGATACCGCAGTACGACAGTCATATTTATGGAAAACCACGTACTGGGCTTAAATGTGTGAAGAAAATGTGCTGAAGCAAGGAACTGAACCACACCATGACAGCTGTCAATGTTTAGCAGAACAGAACAATACCAAGAATTGACCTGAGCAGTATGTCCTAATTCAAAACATTTATATAATTGTGCGGCTTTTATGTTTATACATTATTATTTAAATACGATAAGTGGATTTTTACCCTCACTTGTTGAATATACTCATCATATTTGTGATTAATATACAACCCTCTATATACATCCTCTGACTGTCGTGTTCCCTTGACATCTAATTGGCTCAACCTGTGGGTATTTCTACTTTATCACGATGACCTTAAACTTGTCAGCCAATTTCAACTTTACGGACTTTATGTTCGATGATCAATCATCTTCAGAATTCTTAACATTCCTCTAAAGATAGTGCATTCGCGTTCTTCCTTTTATTCGTCTTTATGGTCGAACTTTCTGGTAAATTAATTGAGACACATTTTGGTGAAAATGTGTTTTTTGTTCTGTTGTAAATGAATCTATATTTTTAGCACCCTTGAGGTGATTTTACCGCAAAATTGGCGCTAAATAAATCATCGATTTTAATAATATTAATATCATAATCAGTTATATTGGATACATTGTTAGAAAACGGCCTCTCTCATGTTGTGCTAATCTCTTGCTTTTCAGTTTTGTCCAACAGATACTTTCCTTTTGGTGGTTTTTCTACACTTTTTTTTCAATTCATTGACATCCATGCAAGTGTTATCTTGGCCCATCCTTCATAGCTGGTTCTGATAATATGGCCTGCTTGATTCCTCTTTAATTATGACAACTAAAATTCTTAATTTATCATCAAGAAAAGGAGAATGCAATTACACTCACTTGTAATTGTTGTACTCTTTACAGAGTTCAACAATCGAATCAGAGGAGCCTACAATATTCATCAAAACTACAAACTGCCTTGTAGCGTCTGAAACTTTGGTATTTCGTCTTTCGGTATATTAATAATTAAATTATTAAATTTCCCGTTCACCGAGTGATTAGGCAATTTCGAAACATCATTTATTATCAGCCATCACGTATATAAAGTTCAGCGAGAGGAATTTAATCTCCCCAATGCGAGAGGCACCGAAAGAATTGAAATGGGTAAAAACAATAAATCCTTTCGCACAATGGCGGTCACAATAAAAGTGACAGTTCAATTTTACTGTCCAGAATAGATCCTTAAACTCATTTGCTGTAAAGGTCGCTGTAGAGATATCTCCCCCCTCCGCCATTGTTCTCAAGACATCTCGATCCAATATTCAGCATTACATCCAACAGAGTGTAACCTTTTAGAAACAGATGTGTCATGTAATAGCCCGGAAGCTTTTAAATGTATGAAAAATGTATATAAATCCACCCCTTATCCCCGGATTGAAAAGGAAGCCAGAGATCAGCAATAACCATCAACCGTGAACAGAAGTCCTAAGGGCTCTGTACTGCTAACTCGTATCTCGGTGGATATCTAATGAACTTATCGATCCATTGTACAGAATAATACCGAGAATAAAATTCATTTAAAAATTATAAAGACGACGGTTCTATGAATTACCACTTAGAATAATTAATTGATTTGCATTATTCTTAAGTAAACGTTTTTAGCAGAAAATGTACTTAAACCCTATTTTTAGATACTTTTATTAGCCACATTCATATTTTTTTAAATGATTTTTAAAATATTACAATATAAATCAATAATTAAAAACCACCATGTTATTTGATTTCTTGTAAATTTATAAACACTTCCTTTTATTCATTTATATTATATTTTGGTCCAGGTATATTTTTGGTTTTTATTATATAGATTTAGAGCTTGAGCGTATTATAATAGCGTAAAGTGATTCTGTACAGAACATAATCTCTGCCAAGAGTTACCCAGATTGTTCTCCGTCTCGCATTGAACATGAGATCTTCGACTCAACAGTACGGTGTGCAGACCATTATACACCGAAAGTTAAATCAACCGACGCGTGATGGGCATATTTAAACATTTACCCTCTGTAATGATATAATTGCAAACAAAACAAAATTGTTTTGTTGGATAATATTTAGCCGTATCTCTTCACACTACCCGATTTTATGGACGGCTTTGCTGATATCTTTAATTTTTCCTAACTATATGAAATAAAAATGAAGTTGGTAAATTTTACGTAATATGTCGTATAAACCACGCACGTTTGTCTTATTACATTGCACATTCACATGCCTGAACTGCGTGTAATTATGTGTTTATGTTTGCTGCTTTTGCCATATGTCTTAAGGTAGATTACTTGAACTATTTTAACTAGCCATTAGCTATATATTAGATTTCACTTTTACGTTATTCGATACGTTACTTTATTTTATTTCTATCTCATACAATAAACTGACCACTATTCAAACATATTTATTTCCGTCCATTTTTTTCATTTTGTTGTCAGTTTCAGTGTTTCTTTTTATTAGTATTATATGCTACCCATCTGCATTTTATTTTTGCTCCCTATATATGTAACCTATATTTATATTATTTTTGCCCCTGTTTGTAACCTCTGAAATAATGTAAATATGCTATTTGTCATTCTTCGTATATTTTTTTACAACTAGGAATGGAACTTAATTGCTTTGGAATTTTTTTCAAAAAAAAACATGTTTTTTTGTCGAAGGTATTGGAAATAATAAATTAGGCCTTAGAAAATAAAGGAATATTTCCTCTTTAACGCACCGAGGTAAAATTGTACCAAAATGCGTCGTATGAAAAAGGTTAATAGTTCTTGTGGCGAATGATGTAAACATTACAGCCAAAAGCCTTCGAGAACATGTATCAATTATGTTAAATTCATATAACAATTACCTACTGTAACCGTTGTGTAATTTATTCTTTGAAAATTCTGTTCCAAACTTTGATGAATAATCATTCATGCGAAAGTCTCAAAGTTTATTTTCAAGTCGTTAGAAAAGTTCGTTCGTTAAGTTGCTAATTGATTTTAAATATACAATTACTGACGTAAAGTTTTCAGTAAAAATGAAAAGAAGGAGAATAATCGTTATTTCTCAGAAAATCTGTTAAGTTTGCCAATTGGAGTGATCATTTCCAACCCTTTCATTAATGTTAAAAGTAAATGACTAAACGTTATTAAAGGTAAGCGTTCAAACGGGGTGGAGAGGAGTACATTATGTGCCAAGTCCAATTTGAGAAAAGATGAGTTCCGTTTGATTTTAATTGAAGGAGTTTTTGCAAACATATTAGAATTTTTTTTACTGTCTGTCTCGATTTATTTGCAAAAGATATTTACAAATATATTCTATGAACGTGAATTCTGAAGTGCTGTCTTAGACAAAGTTTAACTAGATAATTTTTGATGATTTACACAGAGTCTAGAGATTTTTGTGAATTTAAGGAGCTATTTCACTCATTCTATCGAGAACTTTACCTTGAACACCTCACTTTGCTCTTAGCAATTGTGTTGATCATCTTTATCCACTATTAGGGTCAACTTCTTTCCTTACGAGATACTTAAACTGCAATGCCTTTCTGCTGCTAAATATATACAGGTAATTATATAATAATGTCGAAATTGCTATGGTATCAATCTAACTACAATTATTTATTATATCAAGGAAATGTGTTGAAACATGTATAAAAATCCACGTACTGGAAATAAATGAGAAAAATATGAAGATATGAGACAATCCAAGAAATGTGGTTTATTACTTGAACCAAAATACTATAGTGGTGATAAAATAAGCAATTAGAAGCATTCAAAATTACATAGTACTTATAATAAATTAGAATAAAATTTGTTGAAATTGTCATTCCCATGAACTTCTCGTAAGACTTTAGCTTAAAACATTCAAACAAATGGATGTTTAATGTGTGCTCAGATACCTTGCTAGCTATAAAAAAAACATAAAACTTTCTCATGATAATATTATATTCGCCACAATACTACACGTATTTCCAAGCTTTCTTTTCATGAGAATTATTCTTTCTTACTCTTTTATTATACACATATTGAAAGTTTTCTAGATACTGTTTTTTACTTTATTTCCCAGAAGGCGTCGCTTGGATCTCTTATATATTTTGCTATTGCACATAACCACAGCAAAGTGGTTAACATTATAAGAATAACCAATATCGTATGTTTAAATTGTATACCTAACGTGTGAAATTGAATTGATAAGGAATGCAGCAGATATAGTTAACGGAACACAAAATGCTATTATATTAAACAAAAAACGTACGAAGTTGCAAATATCTTTAATAATAAATAATAGAAAATCAATTATATATAATACACAATATAATATAAATAAGTTTTAATTTCCCTTTTTCTTCGGATACTTAGCGGTTTTACATTTATGATCAAAGTTTTATTTAATTTCTTTATTTTAACCACTATATATTTATATAATTTATCCAATTTGTTTTGACCACATGCTGGCATAGTCACGAATGCCTTTGAAATTTAAAATAATTTTAATTTAAAAAATATTGACAGTTAATTTTTAAAGACATTCGTTATCAAGGCCTGTATATGGGCAAATAAAGAGAGACTCTATATGAGTATCTTCAGTTCCTGAAGATGCTCAAATAAAGTGAGACGCGTCGAACTCCGCAAAAAAATCAAGTAGTATAGTGACAAAAAACTAACATTTTAATATTGATTTGTGTGGTTAAAGGCTAAGAAAATAATAATTAATATATTTTATTAATGGACCACAAAATAACCGTAGAAAAAGTGATTTGATTCCGAGAATGTTTTGTATGCTAATGTTTTAATTAACAATCAACACTGTAGAAGTTCCACTAAGTAAGGTACTTAGCTTAGAGATCGTTGAAACGATCCATGTGGGCTCCCCAGAATATCAGAGATCACCATGTGTGTTCAAAGTTAAAGTCATACTAGGATCGTAATATATATTGACTCCAGACGATTGTTTGCAAAGTTTAATAAGGGCCTGTAATACTTCAAGGTCACCGTCGACATCTTCCAGAAGGGTTCACGGTGAGAAACTTAAAACTAAACTTTGCGGAAAACGTTAGGTGCCTAAGTTTCGGGAGCGTAACTTAAATAAGAGAACAACCGAGTTTGAGAGAATCCATACATTTGGCTATCGGGCTACGGATTTATTTTATAAGCGCCTTTTTAAGTTATACAGTAGATTTATTAGCGGTCCATTTAGTCCTGAAACATTTTGAAAATACAATAGATCATTACGCCGTTTCCCCGTAGGGATAGGCAGAGTATCGAATGCCACTCTATCGTATCTTGACTTACAGTTCTTACCTCGCTTACGCTAAAACATCTCCTCATATATGTTCTGCGATTATTACGACTACAGACAGAGCCATCCACCAATATATGGTTGATCTGATTATGTCATGTGTTTCGGCCTCGTGGTCGAATGGTTAAAGGCACTTGACTAAAGCGTTGGAGGAATATCCCGCCGGAGTGAAAGAAAATGTATTTTAAAATGCATTTTCATATTTAGATTTTAAAATAGATGTGTAAGCATTTATTAAAAAAAAAGAAAACAGTAAAACATAATACATTTAAAAACATATGTTTGCTCTGGACTGGAAAAGAGTGGTAGATCTTGTATCACCCTGGAGCAATACCATCGTTCAGTATTGTAAGTCACGTGAAATGGATTTATCCATGTTTCGTGACAAGAACTGAATTACCAGGTTTCCAATCTCTCCTCTGGCTGCTACACAGCATTTCAATGTGCAATTGTACAGTATGTTACAGACCCAAATGTATGTTGGTGGTAGTATAAGGTGTTAGAGAAGCCGTCCAAAAATAATCAAAGTGTGGTCATATTAACGGATTCTAATCATTGGCTCTGTTCATGGGAAGATTTAAAAAAAAAACGGTTTTTGAACGGCTGAAACTGAAAAGTCAGGCTGACTTTTTTTACAGAAAAATTTGCTCTGAAGATGGACACTGCAATGTGGTTCTAAATGTTGGCAAACAAAGAGTCTCGGTATCCATTCTTTGAATATGATAACGTTTGCACCTCAATCTCATTTATTTTTGTTTCGATCGTTTAAGAACCGTATTTTAAAGATCATTTTCGGTTCGGTTCGGTTCGTGAAACCGTGTTTTAATTAGATTCAACTGTAGAAGAAAAAGAAAGTACATTAAACTCTTATAGAGATTGATAGTAGAGATGTGTTGAAAAATGGTGTAAAGATAAGTATTTTCGTAGGCTTTCACGACCTAAAGATTCGCAAGTCAAAGACTTTTGGGTAGTAATGTCGTGTTGTGACATTTTGTTTGCCAACGTTTCGGACCACATGGCAGTGTCCATCTTCAGGACAAGTCGGTCTGTGTAAAGAAAGCAGTCTGGTGTAAAGATTATGTGAATTACCCGAAGAGTTAAATATTAATATGGGTTTCCATCATGGTTCGGTCTTGAGCTCCTTTTTTACTGCCGATGTTCTATTGCAAAGTCATTTCATAGAGAGGCTACACATTCCACCATATGTATTGCCAATATTAAATGGCAAAGATATTCTATTAGAAGATAAAAATTTTAAACCGAATGGTATATGTCTAATTAATGAAATACTTCATCATGATGACTACTTTTTGAAATATGTTCATTAATTGAAATATTCAAAGCCTTACTTCAATAATAAGGACAGCAATGAATTTGATGTTATCAATAGAATAAAATGAATGCGGCACAATTGACAATAGTTATTTGTTAATGGCTGAGAATAATGCCTGTCAAACTGAATGAAAAAATTTGCAATTATGCCAATAATTATGTTGTTAAGAATAATAACCTCCTTCACCTGCAGAAAACTGAGAATATATATAGCTTAAATCTGAAGGCCATATCCGTGGGATGCTACCAAATCATTGGCAAATGCTTCTTGTCATCTCGAGACTCGATTATTGCAATGGCATGTATACTGGTTTACCCAACTCTTAGTTAATGAGCCTCCAGTCAGTGTTTAATGTTGCAGCACGCTTACTATACAATGAAAAGAAATCATGTCGTATCACCCCATATCTACGAGATCTTCATTGGCTTCCATGATCAGCGAGAATTCAATATAAAATATGGCTTTTCATCTTCAATGCATTTAGGGTTACAGCACCACTCTATATCTCAGAACTCTGTAAACAAAACACTCTCATCGGTAAGCAGCTTACGCTCAGGACATCACGCTCGGATGCACTGAATTAAGTCACCATTCCCTTACGTAAAAATAAAGCACACTACTACGATAGAGCTTACCAAGTGGCTGGTCTGCTCCTGTGGAATGTGCTACCATCGTCCGTTAGAAATGCTTCGAGCAAGACCGAGTTTCACATTACTATATATGTTCATATGGAGAATCCACTGTGTCATTGCCGATGTCCAATATCAACTAGTATCTATGATATTGTCTTCTTTGCACAAATGATAGCAGTTATTCTATGTACTTATGCTATGTAATTATGTTAACTGGAGCGCCGTTGTGGAGGACTATGACTACGAAATGGCGCTATATAAATATATTATTATTATTATCGTGAATTAACACCTTTGTTAATGTACAAAAAAATACGAGGGAATCAGACTCTTCCATTTAAGTCGCAAATGCTCTTTTGATCTTTGAAAGAAAAGTGCTGCGGAAAACTATGGGGCCCGTGAACGATGGCGAAACCTGGAGAATAATATACAATGAGGAGCTCTATAATATATATAAGGCTCCCAAGCGTATAGTGCATGCTAGACTAAGCCGATTGAGGTGGACTGGACATATGCCGAGAATACTATCGGCTCGGGTGCCGAAGAGAATCCTTGCGGGATACTCAGGTGAAAGAGAGAGTTTAGTAGTAGTCAACGATAGGAGGATGGGAGGAGATAAAGAAAGATGCTACCAAACTACTTCAAGTGACAGATTAGAAGGCTGCAGCAGTAGATAGAAGGCTAGGGTAGGGATTGGAGGCGAGGACTAATAGAGGCTAAGATTCGATATGAGCTGTACAGCAATCGAAGAAAAAAAGAAGCATTTTTGACGATTATACCTGGTGAATACTGCTTTCTAAACTATTTGTCTGCATATTATGGTAAGCACTGCTTTATTAACTTTTTCTAATCTTATCCTGCTATACTAATAGGCGATAGGTGCTTAGCCTGTTTTCGTAATTACTGTAAGTGATTTATATTTCGTTGACTATATCGTTGACAACACATATATAATTAACTATGTAGTAAAATATTGTGGACACTAAAAAGACTTAAGAAAGTAAAATCCTGCTCAGATGCATGCATTATGATGGAGTATCTCAAAGAGTAACGGATGAATAAGTAATCGAATACGCAAAAAGAGAATTTAAGCTGCTTTAGATACACCTGAGACACTACATACCTTGTAAGTGAATTGAACTATAATTTTTAGAAGAGAGAAATCTTGATGAATTACTACTAGCTGAGAGGAAAACAAATTGCTGTCCAATGTCACATTCGAAAGTTTTATACTACACATTAAGACACGAATGTACATTACGCGTCCAGATCTGTAGCAATTTATACGGTTGTGTATGAGAAAAATTTGTAACAGAAGGAGCCAATAAATCATGCATTTTTTGTTCTTGTCAAGTAACATGAATAAATTCAATTTACATGCCTTGTAATAGTAAAAGGTGGTATTGCTAAGATATGCACCTTTCTATTTAATTAAAAAAAAGTATTTTTAGTCACGACTTTGAGTCATTATTTTAGCAATCGTTGATTGACAGTTCAGTGTACATGCAAGTGGGAAATTCACCATTCGGATTATTTTACGTTTGAACATTCTTATCAAAAATTTAAACTCATCTTTAGTTTTAATTAGTCAATCGAAAGCCTCTTTTACTCTTGTGCAACAATGCTCAATCCCACACCTCACAAATCGCTTTGCAAAGCTACAGTAGTTGAAGTTGAAAACTTTCCATCATCCACCATATTCACAAGGCCTAGTATCAACCAACCTCTACTTTTTTCAAAATTCGGACTACTATACAAGGGAAAAAATCAATGCCTTTCAGCCTTGTATTAAAAATAAGACTAAATACACATAGCGGCATTCTTCTTCGCTTTCTCGTTTCATTACTCGGAGTATTTCCGCGCATTCTTTCTTAACGATTTCATCTTCATAACATTTCTTCTGTTTTCATCCTTCGTCTGCCAAGTCTACGTTTCGCTACCGTACAGCAAGGTAAGTAACAAAACCCCTTTATGAGCTCACTTGAATACCGTTTTATTCCGATTATCAAATACCTGTCGTTAATCTTAATAAATTAATTTAAATCTAATATATATATAGGGATAATATTTATTTAACATTACGGTTTGCAATTGTATGGCCACTGTGACTGTGTTCAAAAACTTGAACATACCTGAACTCTCGTTGCGCACACTACAACAACGCTCGATATAAGTAAATTGAAAATTTGAAAGTAAATATGAGCTAATTTTAATCTCTCACTTTGTGACGATTCTTTCTATACATCAACTTAAAATTGTTCTCGTATAACATAATCCGCACAGGGGCAGAGGTGTGGCTCGTTATAAGTGTAAACTTTAATGTAGCCAAGTCACAGCCGGAAAATACCCCTTAATGCGATTAAATTTGATTATAAATTAACTCACTTCCAGTGTTTTTGTACTGAAAAGGCTAAAAGGTTTATCTAGAATAGAGGTCTCGCAATTTAGAGAAAATTGAATGCATACATTATTCATGAGGTTTTTGATTATAATATTGTTAAAACTACCGTTCAGCAAAAGTAATTACGTATTGAATGTTTTATCTTTAATTAATTCCATTTATTCAATGGTGATTTACGTGCCCTAAAACACTTCATTCATCACTACTGTATTTTTTGTTATTCGTACATCTAACCAAAATCTACGTTACGTTTGCACTCAGAGAGGCATCACAGTTTGCTTCTAATCAATCACAAAAATTTAAATTAATAATACCATATTTTAAATGTTTGATGCAAGTTATTATTTTTTTTTTAAATAACATCACGCCGTTTCCCCAAAGGGGTAGGCAGGAAGGATCGAGCGCCAGACCATTCTATACTGATATACAACTCTTGCTTCTTCCACATTCATACACCTCCTCATGCATGCTCTGCGATTATTTCAACTACGAACAGAGCCATCGATGTGGGTTTGGTTAATCTGTTCATGCCACGATTTCCTTGGCCGGCCTCTGTCGCATACCTTCCACATTCGCATCGTAGATTTT
>JAPMAF010000621.1:0-13615 GCA_026537445.1 Silvatares holzenthali | reverse complement strand
GCTCTGCCACTAATATTCGTACTGTAGATCTGTTTTACGATTCTTTCATTCGCCATTCGTTCAACATGTCCAAACTACCTCAAACATCCAACTTTCATTCTGTTTATGATTGTTACTTTTAATATGCATGCTTCTTTGAAATTTTCATTTCTTATCCTATCTCTCAGATATCTTCTATTTTTATTTTTTATCCTATCTCAGATTTCTTATCCTATCCCGATATTTTTCTTTAATCTTGTTTATATGATTCAATTCAATTCAGTCTGTGTTGGACCGAAACATGTAAAAATATCAAATTAAATGAGCGATACAATTATATAGATTTATATTTATTTATTTAAAATAAATAAACTCCACTTATGCGCAACTATGTTAACAAATGCGATTAACAACATAAAAAATATCTGTGGAATAAATAGATCTGATGGTTGTGATTTGATGTGGTTTAAAAATAAAGGTTTATAACGGGATAATTTGAAAATTACGTCAGCAAATTGGATAATTTTCATTGCAGATAGGATCAAATATCAAATAATACTCATTTTAATTTTGTTCGCCTTCATTACATCTTATTTATCTGTTTAATCAACAATCACTTTAACAGGCGGAAAATGAACAGAAGGACAAACTGTGTAATTATTTCAGAGTTTATACCATTATTATTTGTTCATCGCTTATGTGGTTTATTTTTGTGGCTTTAATACGCCTCACACATTCAAACGGACACGATATTAACGGTATCGAGTTTGCTCACGAGAATTGTTTGATTACCAAAGTAAATTTATACATCACCGTAGCGCGTTTTGGGACCAACAAACCGAAAATGTGAACATTTCAAAGTCACTTACCTGAAACAAAAAAAAAGAAAGGTGTAATTAATACGACAATTATAATTAAACTAAATTTAATTCAACACATGCGTATGATGAACGAATTAAAATAATGATTTATTCCAAAGATAACGGCGAAACGTGGGCCTCTTCAATTATTTCTAAGAAATGAAAATGGCGAAATGAATTATCAAATAAAAAGAGCAACATCTTTTTAAATATGTATTTCGTTGCATTTTAAACGTTCATTAAATAATGTAGATTATAACGGTCAGATTTCTGCATTAATCTAATGTATATAATGAATCTATAAATCAGTCAGTTTTGTGGGCATAACATTACTTAGTAAGTACTTATTGATTCGACTAATGAGTTTTGTCACGGTGACTATTTTCATGTTGACACAGGAGAGAAAGCTCAAACTCTAATGATAGATATTTGCAACGTATAATACAAACTGCCAAAAACTACATAATTTTTGGTACTATAGGTAAATATCGTGTACGAGCTTAAGTTTGTAAAAATAAAAATCAAGTCATTCTGAAAGCATAACGCACATGAACCTCTGGCTGAGGTGTCGTTGACAATAAATCTACGAAAAAATCTAGTCCTCACATCTTTAATTTTCATACAGCTATGCATTTATGCGTAGACTATCTCAAGGGTCGTAAGGATTTGAGAAACGCACAGAATCGAAATTAAACAATTCACCAAGTCAAAAGATGACGTGTCAATAATGAAATTTCTCCTTTTTTTTAATTGCTATCACAAAATCTACTAGTCCACCAGTCACCCTACTGGTCACCCGAGACTAAGGTTTGAACTGCTCTTGCTTACGTGATATTAAAATGGTTTTAACATACGCGATGCTGCGAAGAAATCAATGAGAAACTACTGCAATATCGTTTCAAAGGAAATATAACAACTCACATATTAGCATCCTCACCAATGATGTGAGTAAACGCGAGATAAATGTTGTTTACTACACTTTACAGTTACAAAGTACCAGTTAAAAGCATTTCTGATGACGCAAAATGTTGTATTCTGCTCAGAAACTGCGACTCCGATATGTAGGTACAGTTCCCGAACGTGCGAAAGAATTGCATCAGCTGGGTCTATGCCCTCGAGCAGTGAACGTAAGTTTAAACTGTACTGTAGTACATTACCTACATTCACATATCCATCTAGCCGCGCAGGTGTTCCGTAGTACAGTAACACGTAGTATTCAGACAGACAAGCGATAATGTAACATACGGCACAATCCCAATACAATAATCACAGCTGTGTCGGTGTCTACCGTAGATACTCGTATTTGTATATTCCGCGACGTACAAATAGGCACACTATTTTCGGTGTATTAGGTACGTGGGTGAAACACAAAAAGCGAGAGTAATTAGGCGGGCCAGTCGCGCGACGGAATTTCCACCTGAATTCCTTGCATTTCTTGACAGGATGTTCGAGCAGTCAGCGCACCCAGGCTCCCCCGCCGCGTCGGACGTACTGACCCATTTTTTGTGATCACCGAACAATAATTTCAAGACAATAGCCAGTGTAATTAGTGTCCGAATAACTTTCATTTAATCAAATTGGATTCGCGTGTTAATTTACATGCAAAATGGTTGCTGAATTGAAAAAAATGCCAGTAAGCGTTATTTGCACACAAAGGAAAAATCAACGAATCTGTTAAAATTTTTTTTGTTTTGAAACAGGATATACTCTACATTATGCCCTCTTTAAATGTGTTACATGACTAGCAAATAATGTAGCCTTCTGAATAAGTTCTAAAGCTTAATGCTGTGTCCTTGAATTTGTATTCCTCCGAAAAAGAGCTACTATGCACATTCATTGCACAATTAAGCTTTTAGGCAATGTGAGTATAAAACCTAAACGCAAGTTAAATATATACAATCTGTAATAAAACAGCATATATACTATATGTTATTTGCAATCATCGAAAAAATTTATGAATCTATCTCTATTACTTTGACGTAGACACTCGTTTTTGTCCTAGAGAATGATTAAGGTAGGGCAGGTTTAATGATGTATATGAACTTCGATGGTTATAGAACAGGACATTTAATTAGACAAGATAATAGTTACATTATAAAAGCAACTCTCCAAATGCTTTCGACTACAAGAAGTTGTCCAAAAAGTAAAATGGTAGGTTAATGTGAAGAGTAAACAGAAGAAGCGGCGTCGATTAAGAGGCAACCCAATCAACTCCAATAGAGGTAAAGATAGTAAAATAATTGCAAAAGATCTTTTTTATAAACTGTGAAAGTGAAATTAAATTCCACTTCTGCCATGTTTACAGCGCAGGTCACTTGGGACTTAGTATTGAAAAGTATACGATATTGATATGTTTAGCATTCAGTTTCGTATATAATTATTAAATAAATGCATTAACTCTCGAATTCTTCGCAGATATGAATAGAAAAAAATGCAACTCAAAATAATATAGATAATACATAAAAATCACAATATTTTATACAGAAAATGTTGGACAAAATTGAAGGTAGAACACAAAATAATTAAAATTACTTTGACATATATCACAAATGCATTAAAATATCTAAGCGGCATCTTTCATAGGTACTAACAAATATCAAAACTTAAAATATCAAAGAATTCAATCTTTCAACATTATTTGGATTTATTTTTCTTCTTAAAGTAAATGAGAAATACAATTTGGAAACTAAAGTATTCCCGTTAACAGTTAGTCGAATCTTGTTAGGGATATCAAAAACCATTTTCATCGAATTATCTATAAGAAATGTTATCATTTCAAGAATTCCATACCTTGTCGTTATAACCAATTACTTTGACATATATCACAAATGCATTAAAATATCTAAGCGGCATCTTTCATAGGTACTAACAAATATCAAAACTTAAAATATCAAAGAATTCAATCTTTCAACATTATTTGGATTTATTTTTCTTCTTAAAGTAAATGAGAAATACAATTTGGAAACTAAAGTATTCCCGTTAACAGTTAGTCGAATCTTGTTAGGGATATCAAAAACCATTTTCATCGAATTATCTATAAGAAATGTTATCATTTCAAGAATTCCATACCTTGTCGTTATAACCAATTACGAAGAAGGTACGAAAAGTTAGGCAAATTACTCAATGAATAAAGTAAAATTCGAGGGGAAAAACTTTTAAAACTTTTAATTGAGATAACTGAAAGAATTTCAAAACCTCCCCAAAAGAGTAATTTCGTTCAAAAACATGTAAAACCTTTTCTCGGAATTTTCTTGAAAAATCTGAATAAATTTCTACTTGATAATATGATATGTACTACTAGTATATATCTCCTTTACCTTTGACACTCAGATTCGAAGGATATTATTTACAAAGCTCGAAGGAGTCCCCACTCGTCCTTATCCTATATTAAATTCCCACTGTTAACTTTGCCTACAATGAGTACGGATTCTTTAATATAGGAAGGATTTCAATAAGGTGGTCTAGTAGAATTTCAAAAGAAATTTAAGACCAATAAAACTAAGAACAGAACGTAAACAATACGTACTTAACAAGCGTTTAACTCACTCTCAGTTACTCTAATAAGACGATGAGGTACCGAATTGACCTTGACATATTTCACTTCAGAATTTCGTTTGTTAACATCGACTAGTAATTACACGATTAAGATATCTGGGAGTAAAAACTGAAAAGGATCCTTGAAATGAACTGGGATTAATTTGATATTTTAGTCATGCTCCATCAATCTACAATTTATTATATTTTTATTTATACTAGACGACACCACCGCCCGTCTAGATTTGTAACATTCAGTGGAATTGCACATGTAAATGCTGTATAGCAGCCGGAGGAGAGATTGAAAACCTGGTTATTCAGTTCTAGTTACAAAACATGTAAAAATCCATTTCCCGTGAATTAAAATACTGAACGTGAAATTGCTCCAAGGTGATACAAAATCTACCATTCTTTTCCAATCCAGAGTGTATATACATCTTTAAATGCATTTCTTGCTGTTCTAATTTTTTTTTAAATATATTTTTGCACATACATTTTTAAAGTTTGAATCGAAAAATGCATTTATTACATATTATTTCTTTGACTTCGGCGGGATTTCAACCCGCGACCTCCAGCGTTCCTCCAACGCTTTAGTCAAGTGTCTTAACCATTCGACCGCGAGTCTGACAGTGAAATTTAAATACGCTGGACATTTACGTAAATACTAAAACATAATAAATGTATCGTTTCTTGCTTATCAAAACAGTTTAAATACTTGTTTGTTATTAGTTTTCTAATGTAACAATATGCTATCGCAAAACTAGACACGTGTTGAGACCATTCAAAATGCTGCCCAAAATACGAACTCTAGAATATAATTTGCTTTATAAAGCCAAATATTTAAAACGTATATGTAAACAAGGCGTGCATAAAATATGAAATGTTCAGGTGTCCAAATATTCGACACTCATTTTATATTCAGTCGAGTGACCCGCTACACATACTTCGCCCAGATTATTTACAATTGTAGTACAAACAGTACTACAATTTCAAGTCGACAAATCATGACTTTTGTCTGATGTTCCATTATTCTCGACAGCGCACACACGGCTGTCCCAAAAGATTGACATTACTTTCACGTATCTAAATTTTCTTTCAAATGTCTTGTTCGTCCATTTCAAATTTGTTTCAGAAAATGCCCTTATAACATTTTGTACGTACTGACCTACATGTGATGGGAAAATTGATCCTCTGGAGTCCCCAGAACAGATTGAAAATCAGCGATTCGCGACCAAGAATATTTGGTTTCATGAAGATAAAAAAATAAATAAAAACAGATAGAGGCGATCGTCTAGCACAGATAGAGGGTATCGCCTCACATGACGAACAAAAATTATTAAAGTTAAAGCACAAAGAACAGAAATAATTAAATTTATATTATATTGCGTATTCATAATTTTCTTTGTATATATTCTTATGATTTTGATATTAATTTATCTTATTCGTTTATAATTCAATTCAATAAACAAATAAACATTAGATTCAAAGTTTTATATTAATTCTGTTAAATGTTTATGTTAATTGTGTTGTTCTTAGTACATTGTACTATATTAGATAAATAAACATGCAATACTACTTTTTAAATTTCATTAAGTGCAATAGTGTTTTAAGAACAGATTGCTAATTAACTAATAAAACTATGCTACAAGAATTTTTGATTATAAAAAGAATACGGTATTTCTTCAATAATATTACTCGACGTGAGACAGCCATAAATTTTATCATATTAGATTTTTTTCCAAAAAGAATGTTATAAGTGATATCTAGTAGAAACTCTGTTACACAGTGCCTAGATAGAGGGCTACAGGAAAGTCGAAGGAGAGCTCGAGATCTTTAGACGCGACTCAATGACTGAAAAATAAGTCATTATCATTTTTAAATTACAGACAAACCGATCGAATTATATATTCAAGAGAACTGTTCATTTGGTTGGAGTTAAAATATACAGAAAGGGTACATTTTTATGATAAGAGCAGTACTGAGTTGCTTTACAATTGTAATTACGAAAGTATTATTTAGAGAATATCGTGCGTAGTGAAAATGTATTGCTGACCCCTGTCCCAGAGTCCCCTGATTTCGGCGAGAGACTACCTCCCGAGGAGTAGTTTTCCGGACAGGCTCCTTGTCACATTTATCACGGACGCAGACATGGACATGGAAGCCAACAGGAACACGTACGGAAGAGATATTATTATGTTATATTTATGGTCGGGTATATGGTGTGTCTCGTCTATTGGGGTTCTCAGTATCATCTGTGCCTACTGCCACTATAGGATTCTTCAATAGTTCTCGTATCGTCACAGCTATCAATAATAGAATCGGGATACATGTGAACGAAATGTTGATTGTTACGTGAGTCAAATCTTTGAAACTTCAAATTGTTAATACATCATGTTAATTTATCTCTACATTTATACGAGTTGTTCCTTTTAGTAGACATACGCATTGAGTCAACTTGAATAATATTCAATATTATAATATAATACAATAATTGATAACATCCAACTATTCCTTACTAAACAAAAGAGTAAGTTGCTCGACATACGTCCTTAAAGACGGAAAAACTTAATAAGCGCGAAATACATTAAAACAATTTATGAATAACCTTAATAATGAATTTGTTTTTCAATCTCGTGATAGGAGTCCTTGTTTGAAACAAAAAGTAGCGTAAATAATACTCGTATCAAAAAAAAAATGGGGAAAAACAAATACTGATGAAATAATTCCGCTCAACTTAAAGTTTCCATTACTAAAACTGTATTGTATGGCAGCACCAGCTTGCGAAGAAATTAATAAAACTTTAATGATTGCAATATCATTCTCCTAACTTTATACAACACGAGGGTAAAGTTAGTCATGAAAACTAATCTCAATTCAGAGGCGTTTGCGAACTCGGGGATATCCTCGGCTGAGAGAGAGAATAGGATGGAATATTCTATACGTCTTTCTAATCATTTCACCCTGCTGGAGAACAAATTTGTCGATTTTCGTAAGAAAATCACTTTAAAAGTACTAACATATAAACTAAGAATATTACTAAAACAATTTACAAGTATAATTAACATCTCAGGTAAAATTAGAAGCAAAGTAAAATTCTATTTAATTTCTGTGTCTACAACCCTTAGATATTATTTAATTAATCTAACATTTTTCGACTATTTGCTGGGCATGCTCACGAATGCCTATGAAAATTGTTTGTAAAAAAAAATTTGGAAATTCAATTATTTATTCGAGCCGTATTTTTTTAAATGTACGACTAGAAAAAAATCATTGAGTTTTAAAATAAAAAAAATGTTTATAATTGACTTTCAAAGGCATTCGTGATCATGACCAGCAGATGATCAAAACTTGTTAGATTTTTAAATAATATCTAGCGGTTGTAGACAGAAATTAAATAAAATGTAAAAAATGTGACACAGTAGCATCTGCTTTCAATGTAGTTGTAATATTGATTGAACGTTCCCATCATACACCCGATGCTAAAAAGGGATAAGTTCTCTATGTTGGTTTTTCTTGTTCGTTATCGTCACCTTTTCAATTCTGTGATTGGAATAATACATTTTTCATAAAATTAAATGCATACATACAAACATAACGTCATTTACCGATAAGGTCAGACAGAAATAATGGAACGCCGCTGTCCTGACATAAATCTTACTTCCCCCATATCCATGCATCTCCCCGTATTACTCTACCAATTAAATCCTCGCTATAAATCGGTTTTACTAATCTTTCATTCGCTCGATATATCCAAACCATCTCAAACACCCAACATTCATTTCGTTCATAATTTTTACTTTTTGGTGGTATAATAGTCGAGGGGATACGTGCATGTAATTTCAGTCTTGCCACAGACCTCCAAGATTCGTATTCAAGTCTCTGGCTCGAGCAAAATGCTACCTCCATTTCTACGATATTAGCAGCTTACAATCTACCAGAAGCACAACGTCACCGGCATTTAAAAGACAACATATCAACATCTTCGATTTTCACTCCTTTATTCATTTCTCTGAGCTCTCTCGTACATCTATGTAAAAGCCAAGGTGACATAACACGTTCCTACTTGACATCTTTTGTAATATTGAACCAGAACGACGTAGTGTCGTTTACTTTTGACACCGGCAGCGTGTCCTGTGTGAAAGGAGGCAAATAACCTTAATATACCGGCTTTCCACTTCGTACTTTGTTAGGATGTATAGTATCAAGGCTTACACCGATCAACTTTGCCTTTTCTAAATATATAAAATACAAACTCAAAGCAAAAGTTGATCGGTGCATTCATGAATTCTCCTTGAACATTCCAAATTGTTTTCTGTTACCGTTCTTATTATATCATTTTATCATTATACAATTATGCTTTATCAAGAGAACTTAGGAAGCTTATAGCCCTACAGTTGCCGCAATTCTCTTTAATACCTTTCTCTTTGAGGAAAATAACTATGGATGCTTTTCTTTAGCTAGTGGAACGTAACTTTTCCACCAACAACTGTTGAAAAATCGATGCAACTATTTCAGAACCACCTTTCCCAATATTATAAATGTTTGGAGGTAATTTCGTTGTACCCCAGGTGCCTTTCCATTCTTGAATTCATTAAAATCAAAACAAGGGCGAAAACATGAAGTATCACAAATATTAAATATATGCATTACATTAAAAAATGATCTGTATAGAAAACGCGATGGGAAAATAAATAATAAAACAGAAGATTATGTATATCATATTACCCTTAACCATACAATAGATAGAAGTAATTGAGCAATTCAAATGTCATTCTTCACTGTAATCCTATCATGGTTATAACTCGATCCTACTGCACAGGTTTTACAGTAAAGACTAGATAAAATATTTACTCTAACGCTGGTGTCGTAACATGTATAATGTAGTGTATACAACGTAACGTAACCAAACACCTAAATGCAGTATTATTAAATTAATTTGAGATTCAAACCATGCAATAGTATAATTAAGAACGCTATCAGTGTTATTACTCTTATGGATAATTTAACAATCACTTTGAGAGTACCGGTTACAGAAAAAAACACGACTGTTGATGCACTAAATTTGCATTGTGATTGTTGCAATTACTTTATTATATCACTGACTTTAATCGTGATATTAAACAATTGTTACTCGACCTATCGCACACAGCTCTGAGTTTGTTTGAACAGAAATGCAAAATAATCCTCTAATTACGCTGTTTTCTATAAAATAAAATAAATCAAAAATTATTTCAATAAAGGCTGTTTGTGTTTGCCAAATAACGTTATATTTATTATAACATTTATATTAGTAACAGTGAAACATGCATATCATGCACACACAACAAAAAGGAGCCAACATACAAAACAATTATTCGGAAACACGTTTGTTAAAATTCAAATATCACAATAACACAACAGGAAAACAAAAAAGGTGCAAATAAAAATCACGCATTTTTACATTCATTGCGCGAAACTGCAGTGATACTCCATAACCATATTACATGTATTATATTACAGAAATGCATCATGCGAGGATCGGGGAGACAAGACAGGTGCACATTCCGTAAGAGTGCATTGTTTTCAGAGGACTCACCATAAATTCTTGCTGTTTTAGAATATCATCTACCCGCAACCCCCGCCCCTAGATAAAAAGAAGGAAATATAACATTAATAAAACAACCAATGAAAAAGACGCGAGAACCGGAGGAATATTATTGGGAAGCCATTCATGACAACGGAGACAATTGTTGGGATGGAAGAGATACAATAGAAATTGAATGGGTCATTGAGGATTTGAGAGAACAATAGGAAAATGGTATAAAGGAAGGCGGAAAGGAATCGATATAACACACAGTTATGCAAAAACAAATAATGCCATCATGGCCAAACAGTACAAAACATCTAAGTATCATTATTATACAATTAAAAAATATCCACAAATTCATAGAATTAACCATAGGACTATATTATAAATACAAATCAGCCATCATATCACATTGCGTCTGATGATGGATTTATGTTTCTTTAGTCTCAACCTTATTTTGATGTCGTATTTCATTTCAATTGCGCTTCATTTTCGCTTTCATTTAACGTTATTTGTTCCTCGACATTTCTCCACGCATTTTTCTCTATACATGATACAAATGAAATATCAAATACATAATGACAAATGTTGCAGTTTATTTAATTTCAAAAAACAAATTCTTATTATATTCGAGTGATTATCTAGGAGATGACACAACTAGAAACTACAACACCGGGGATTCATAAACAAGATTTCTGTACTGCATTGTAACATTGCAATATTTGAAACGTCTATTATTAGCGTGTTATTTTATGATACCCTAAAAGTAAATTTAAATACGTTTGATTCTTTCAGTGATTACTTATTGTGGTAATACACTTTAAAAAAATTTCATTCATAATATTTATCACTTATATACCAAAATACTCAAAGCATCAAACCACTTAAATAAAATTATTACAAAATACTGCAAAGAATAAATCCAATCTACATGTATAAGGCAACTAGCTGTAATAAGTTACTTCTCAATAATGGGTCGTTCAAAGCTCAAAACGCGGCAAACCCATTAATATATAAACGGTATTAGACAAAGTAAAAAATAAAACCTATTTCAATTCATCTTCGGTTACTTTGTGGTTCATTTTTTAAATCTATTAATTTTTATTTTTTTTATTCTCTTTGATCATACGATATATATTTTTGTATATAATTAATTCTTATTAGTTTCGACTTATACACAAGTCATGATCACTGAATCTGTTTTGATTTTTTATATAAAATTAATTTTCACTAGATTCGATTGATACACAAGTCATAATCACAGAATCTCTGTTCTTCTGATAAGTCGAAACTAGTAAGAATTTATTATATATAAAAAAATATGTATATATTGTGTGGTCAAATGCCAAGAAAAAATAAAAAAAATAGATTTAAAAAAAAAAACGTTTCTATCGTAAATTTCCATATATGCGTACCATACTTTTTAATATTATTATAACGATTCGCTTTTGTCTTGAACAGGATAAAAGTAATTTGATATTGGTACATCATTGTATAACAACGGTGCATATAAAATAAACGTATAGCTGCTTGTAGACTAATACGCCGTATCATTCAATTCAAACAATGGGTCCGAATCGGCACGCCTTAGCGCAGCGGCCAACGGAAGTGTGGGCGAGGTGCTCCACGAGCAGAATACCAAATGACTATACTCATCGTTTGGGCATCGCATCAGGAAACGGTCGCCCGCGCTGCTCGCTAGAGCATCAATCGGAACATGATCATTTTACTAATTATCAACAAATGATTACGAGGGCACGAATAACCTTACCGCGACATAAATCAAATAGCGGAGCGGACGACCGATAATTCGAATCCGATTTGGCATCGGTGCAAAATCATTCGATTGACGTGACATTCAGTGGATGGAGCATCGCCGAAAGAATACCAATACGTTACATTAGAGAGTTTATTGACTTTAATCTTGCCCCACATCTATTAAAAGTTGTTAGAAAAAGTGTTAGGATATTAATAATTGAATGAAGATGCGTAATATTTGCGTCAACGCGAGAGGGAAATAAAACATAACGAAACACGGACATTTGCCAAAATCTGATATCACAACTCCATAGAGGTATGAATATACATACGTACAACAAGCGAAACGTTTCAAGAACTCAAACGACGCTATTTGAAATGTTGTGAATGATCAGTTATGACCATTGTACCCATTGAGGCAATACCGTCTCTCAAGGGACGTTGGAACAATTCAATGAGGCAGCATTTTTTATGGGCTTATATTAAATTAATTTTACTAATCTCCATTTTCTTTGTCTTATCTAATCTGCTCAAGGTTGGCTATCCGAGTTCTTAGGCGCCAAAATCATTTTTATTCCACTAATATTTGGGTTAATTAAGTTATTTAAGGGGACGCTAAAAGTTTTAAAGAGAAAGCTATTAAGCTAAGTAAACTTAAATCCTATGAGTTATGGTATTATAAATTTAGAACGATTGCATATTTCCAGGATGTGCACAAATTGGTTTTACTTAATACTGCACCAGGTAGTGTGATGTTATCAAAACGACAACGGACAGCAGCGATAACAATGATTTATTCTTGCATAATATATAGTAGGAAACTAAGATACGGATAGGTCAAGAAGAGAAATATATGTGATGTATTATACTAAAACAATTACATCATATTTAAATTTTCACAAGTTACACATGCAATTTAAATCCAATAATAATTAACAATAGATTGTCGGAACGCTATAACAAAAATAAAGCGATCGTGTCGTTATTTGAGCAGAACAAAATCGGATACACTTTTCCAATCAACTGTCGAAGAATTGATTAAAATAAGTTTACTCCGAAAAGATTATTCAAGTCCACGGGAAGAAACTCATTTCTTAAGATATCGTGCCAAAAAGAAAATATCCAATGCAATACACGAATGCAAGTGCTGGACTATTTTCAAAGAAAGCAATTGAAAAACTCATACAATCTCAATGAAATGTTATTGTTAATACTCTGCGGAGAAAATTAAACGCCTGCACCGAACTTTTACCATTTACGGTACTGCTTCGGAAAGAATTTAATTACGCCGCGAGAGTTGCGATAACCTTTTAGCCATTAATAGAATACATACACAGTTAAGTCCCGCCACGAACGTTACTACATTTTTAATACTTTTAAAACAAGATTTGGAGAAGAAACACAATCGTACTGGTACGAGTATTCTGTTGGAGTATGCAGAATTCAGTAAGATATAGGAACTAGATCGCTGCTCTCGGGAGTCATTTTAACATGGGTATTGGTGTGAAATGACAATAAAACATACATCTTCAGATTTTTAAGTAATAACACTTAATTATTACTAATATAGATAACGTATATAGCTCCGTTATCGTGAGAAATTACCTCCAGGGTGTTTTACAATCTTCTACTATTTACGTATCGATCCAACGATTGAAGATTGTTTAATAATCGACGGATTTTTCATCAAATAGCGCTTTTTAATTAAATATGGTCCGAATGTGTATAGTCTGAACGGAATAAAAAGAATGTAGACATAGTCTACTACAGCAGCACTCGAATCAACATAATATTAGTGATTATTTGTATACACTTGATATACACCAGAGATGGGCCAAAAGTATTATTATTATTATTACATGGATAATTTATTAAGCGCTGTTTTCGTGAAAAAAACACCTCAAGAGCGCTGTACAGC
>JAPMAF010000620.1:0-13615 GCA_026537445.1 Silvatares holzenthali | reverse complement strand
TAAGAGTAGAGTTAAATTAAATTATTCATATAATTTATTTTTTCGGGTGCGACTTCACGATAATTCATTCTCACAAATTAATATTAAAATGTTTGTTTTTGTCACTATACCACTTCAAACTTGTTTGTTTTTATCACTACCCTGTCAAATCCTGAAGATGCTCAGTTAGAGCAAACTCTGTTAAAATATAAGTGGTAGTGACAAAACAAACATTTTAATAATAATTTGTAAATTATTTATATTAAATAATGTGTGCCAATCATATACAGAATGAATGCTAGATGTTAGAGATATAAAGAATATTGAATGTTTGATAAAAGAATAGTAAAACAAATCTACAGTGGTAATATTAGTTGCAGAGTAGTGCGCGGAAGGCCTAGAAGAACTTGGCAGGAATATGTTTCCTAACTTCTTAATGGAGGCAATGTTAGGAGCCACAATAACCGTTGTGCGTATATGACATGATGCATGAATTTTGAGGAAGTAAGGATTGTGTGTCAGGATAGAGGAAAGTGGCGCTCCATTCTCTCTGCCCACGAAATGAAGTAGTGTGATGTTTTGTATATATGAAAGTATGTATAATTTCTTTGCAAAGTAAATTTGTATTCTTTCTTCACAGGTATTTGACAGGATCAAGGAGAAAGATGCGAGTCTTCTTTCGAAGCTGGTACCAATTTCTGGAGATGTCATAAAACTGAATTTAGGAATCAACGATGAAGATAGAAGAACATTGGAAGAGAATGTATCTGTGGTGATTCATGCTGCTTCTTCTGTAAGGTTCGACGATCCTCTCAAAAAGGCTATAATACTTAATGTACGAGGAACCAGAAACATACTGGACTTATCGAAGAATATGAAGAAGTTAAAGGTGAGATAGAACATGTCTTAAACACTACAAATTTTCATAACATCACACCATTTCGATAGGGGTAGGCAGAGAGAATGGAGTGCCACTTGTTTTCCTTGGAATCCTTGCTTACTCCATGTTCATGCATCTCGTCATACGTGCAGATTATCCGCGACTGGATATAACGAGTCCAGATTATCCGCGATTATTACATACATAACATCACACCAATTCTCGATAGGGGTAGACAGAGAGAATTGAGCGCCACTTGTTTCTATCCCGACATACAATCCTTGCTTTCTCCACGTTCATGCATCTCGTCATATACGCACATGGTTGTTGTGACTCTTAACAGTTTTTATGCCTACGTTAAAAGTTGGGGAACATGTTCTTGTCAAGTTTTTCGAGGCCTCCCATGCACTGTTCTGCCACTAATATTCACACTGTATACCTGTTTTACGATTCTTTCATTCGCCATTCACTAAACATGCCCAAACCACCTCAAACATCCATCTTTCATTCTGTTTTGATTGTTACTATTAATTATAAACAATATACATTAAATAATCGTGATAATTTTTTTTTAAATGAAAGGATGGTTGATTACATCTAATACTATGAATATTTATTTTGAGAGTTCGTGCCGAGAGGGAATGTGTTTTGAACCTTAACGATTTGTATCAAGAACATACTCAATTTAATTGAGTCTTCTCTGATATCTTCATTTCTTATCCTGTCACTCAAGGTCTCTGCACATTCTTCTTAATAATTCCATTTCCATTGCATTTATTTTGTTTTCATCCTTCTTCTGACAAGTCTATGTTTCGCTGCCATATAGCAAAATAGGTAGGTACATCCTATGAATGTCATCATTATCATCATCATCATCATTAGCTCGACAGTCCTAGGTGGTGTTTAGCTGAATCTATCCATGACTACCATTCTCCATCCACTCAGGTTCAGGTAGCACTGCATTCTTTATTACACCGCTGTAGTGGTAGTCAACACCTAATGTAGTTATTATTTGTTTTCATTGTATAGCCTGATCATCTAAGACGCATCATTTTAATATGCTTTATAATGTTAGATTTCCATAATTTTTTATAAAGTTTAAAGATACTAGATACGTATATGTTGATATTAATTTATTAAAAGGATTTATTAATGCATTAAAATGACTTATTCCAAATAGTGATTTAATGCATTTCGTTTAGTTTTATTTAAAATTAATACAAAACATCTTCCTCATTACGGAGATATACTGCATAATAGTACGAATATGTTACAGTAGGCATAGCACAAAAGAATAAATTAATTTAATCAAATCACTTGAACTCACATAGGATTTTACATAATTTATGTTACAGTTCTACTTTGTATAATTGAAGAGGTCGAGTCTTAATTATTGCAAACATTATAAAATAGTTTAAAAGTCACTAATTCATATGAGTACAATGACTCTGTTAAAATTTTTAATTCATTTGAGGAAAACCGAAATAATTCATTGTCTCATACTTAAATTTGTTAACTGATTTCATTTTACCTACAAGCTTTTGTTTAAATATCAAGGCCAAAACATGATTCTATCATTGATTTGAGACATTGTGTTATGTCTCATTCCTTAACAAACCTTTGGCACCTGCACACCTGATACCAGGAATGAGTACCTTCTGAACGATCTACCGAATGCCCTGGACATCTTCATGGCTCACTATCACTTCTCATAGATTCGCTATGTCTCTCTGAAATATCAAAATTGACTGCATCTCTTTCCTACTTATGTTAACCTAATATATTAATAAATCCAACTTCCAGTCCCTGTACCTCTGGCAGTTGCCTCTCTCTTCCCGCTCAACTTTACCTACAATATTATCAGATAGTACTCCTTCTATTTATCTCTTAGCCGGATCACTCTCTTGAATCCTTTCTATCCATCTCTTAGCAGTGTCAGGTTCCAAAACTGTAGTGATCACTGTTTCCACATTTGTTGCTTCTCACCACATATTATAGTGTGCTTCAAATACCTCTATGTAGTTATATGGCAATGTCACTTGATTTATCTATTTGTTATGTTTGTGTTTTGTCTGTTATTCATTGTTGTATGTTCTATTTTTTACTTTGAATTTATGATCAGATTTATTGTTGGTACAATGTACTGTTATAAATAAATATGAAATATCAAAAATTAAAAAAAAATCCAATGCTCTAGTGACACGTTGCGATCAAGGCACTATTTTTTTGACATTGCACTCAGGATACGCTTATTGCCAAGAGGTTAAAAAAATTAAACGTGTTTTCAAATAATGTTAATTTTAAAAAATATGTTTTAGGTTATGGTTTACGTGTCTACGACATACGCTAACGTAAATAAGAAGATTATAGAAGAAAAAGTATATGAATCTACTACGGATTGGAGATCAATGATTGAGTTGGTAGAACAGTTGGAAGAATTTGTACTCAACATTTTAACACCCAAGTAAATGCACTACGCTTTCTTCTTGCTCACATTTATTAAAAAAAAAATTTAAACAACTAAGAATAGATAATCTTGGTGTGTAATATTGATGAATAATGCTACATGTAGCTTGGATAACTAGAATGATCTGAATTGAATCGCAATAGATTTTAATAACATATCAACTCTTTAAAAAAATAATTGAAGGTTGAAATGATAACTTTAGAAACCAATAATTCTCAGAAATGTTTTAAAATTAGTATTACCATAAGCTTTGCACTTAATAAAGGAATGTACCAATAGATAGACCTCATTAAAACGAAAAAAGGCAGAATATACTACCAGATATTCTATAGTCAGTTTGTAGAATTATTATATTTTATAAGTACATTTTAAATAATATCGATTATCTTTGTCTTATTGAATCACAAAAAATATTGTCAATTTCAGAATTCTAAACGATTTTCCTAATACATACACTTTCTCGAAGAATCTTGCGGAAAGTCTTGTCAATGAATATCGTCATGATATACCAACAATCATCTATCGACCATCTATTGGTATGTATTTCATTTATTAATCCAATGAACCCAGACCCAAAAATATTTATATTTTTGCTATAAATCATAAATGTACATCTGACACATACTGAATTTATTTTTGACATTTTATTAAGATAAATTCCTTTGGGTAATCTTAATTATCAAAAATATCTATGACACAAGGTTAATTATACCACAGTTTATAAAAAAAATCCACAGAGGTTCATCCCTATTATGCTTAATTTAACATAATGTTATTGTACATCAATCAGATTAACACCGATTTGGAACAGGATAAAACATTTATAAAAGTTCACCCATATTTACTTTGTATTATATATTAGTATAATCATGAAATTTTGTTCAAAAGAGATGCTGTGATATAAATCGTCTTAAGATTGTATATCAGTGACAGTGCTACGGACAGAATTTATTGTGTCAATTGGATGTCATCACTTATAATTTCATTATGAGATTACTGGTAATGGACTCAACTTAGTCATGTTCAGTGTATAACGTACATGTATGTAAAAATAAGAAGCATAAATTATAAGTGTGATTTATAAAATATGTGATATCAACAATGCAGTAAAAATTAAACATTAGATAATTCTGATAATGATCAGGGGACCTATAGAAGCATAATTGTAAACAGATAAGCATCCTTCAAAATTATACAATCCCAGATAAGTGAATACTATGATCAGTCAGGACTCAGGGTGTTAACAGTATTTCTTCTTCTTAAAAAGTTAAAAACCATCTTACGATAATGATCCGCTAAACATCTTACACATTGAACACTCAGAAAAGACCTCTTCACCTAATGGCTCTCCGTCCTTATCTTTGTGTTGTATTTTCAGTTGCTAATTCGTATAAGGAACCTGTCCAGGGCTGGGTAGACAATCTCA
The DNA here is from genome assembly GCA_026537445.1 of Silvatares holzenthali. Taxonomy (NCBI): domain Eukaryota; kingdom Metazoa; phylum Arthropoda; class Insecta; order Trichoptera; family Pisuliidae; genus Silvatares; species Silvatares holzenthali. Next base: position 8,863 of record JAPMAF010000620.1, on the reverse strand, counting down.
ATGGTCCCATTGCTCTGTCAGCAGGGGTCGTCACTGGATTTCTGCACACTATATACGGTGATGGAGATGCAATTACGGACTATATGCCGTGTGATTTTGCCATTAATGCTCTCATTGCTACAGCATGGTACAGGGGACTCATTGATACAGATGAATGGTAAGCAATATGTATTGAAATGTCACAGCTGTCGGAAAGGTTGATTAGACAAATAAAGGCACCCTTAGTGACACTGTTGCAGTCTGTAGGAAATTAAATTAATTTAAAAACTTTGATGTTCCTCTCTGAGAACGTCTTAAGATTGTTTAATTATATAGAGTGTATAGATGCAAAAGATCAGCATGAACTATGGTCTGAATGTAGAAGATAATAGGCAGGGGAACCATCCAAGGAATGTGTGACCAAGTAAATCAAATTCTAATAATTAACTTTATTCACATTCTCTCTGTCTAGACACGAGATTATTTATTCTAAACTAACCTCAATACTGAAAAAACCTTTTCAATAATTTTGTTAATGGTATGTTATTTTGACATTATATTATTTAATTCATCAGCGATGATGTGATGCCAAGGAAAGGAAATATATAGAATAATAGCCATCATTGTAGCCAGCAAGCAGAGTAGCCATCTTAATGAGAAAATCGTAGTCTTACTGGCTGAAGATTGAGCACAGGCTAACCGTCTAGTCTTGAAATAAGTTCATTTAAACTCAAATCATTTGATTCAGGCAAGGCCTACCTAGGACTTTAGTGAACTAATGAATGAACTTTAGTGTTAATGATGATGACTAGGGATTAAGAGACTTAGGATTCATCATTTTTACCATTGCTAATGCTACAATCCTTCTTTATGTTTCTTTAATGAATGTTATGTGCTTATTTCAGTATAGCGATCAATGCAGCATCAGGACACAAAAAAAATGTAACAACAAGATATTTAGTAGACATGGGGCGAATATTAGTAATGATATCCCCACCTCACAGGATGCTATGGTACCCATTGACTATTATAACGCAGAACCGTTTCTTTTATCTTTTCCTCGTCTGTACGACGCATCTGCTTCCTGCGCTTCTAGTGGACATTGTCCTACGAATAAGAGGTGACAAGTTCAGGTAATTTACTTCTATTAATATACCTAGATGGAGATAATTTATCTTCAATGCACAATTGCTAAAATTAAAAAATCCTTTTAATAGTATGCCATCCAACATTCAGTAACATTAAAGGTGTATATTCAAGTGGCGTAGAAATTGTGAAATGGTAGCCATCCTATTCATAACTGCCCCAAACAGGCTAAAAGAGTGATAGATCTTGCATCATTCCAGGTCAACTGATTTAAGGTTAACTGGTGGAGATTGCTTCATGTCAATGTTGTCATACTGTATAATAAATACTTAAAAAATAAGGTCTGCAATTTTCAACAAGATACAAGTCACAGCAAGAAACTAACACACACATAAATTTATATTTTCAAATTAGAGATCAGTCAAGCAAGTAAAAATGTATGGCTTTGTCAAAAGATAAACTCATCTGTTTCCATACGCAAACATCCTTAAAAACATTTTATTTGCTGTTGGTCCTCAGCATCAAATATAGATTGATTATTTAAAACCCATACATTGATCACAAAAGTTTTTATACTCACTCTTCTTTAGGAGGTTTAGAATATAAACAATCTTCTGTATGGTTTCTTTTATTTTCCATCTAAATATATGGAAATCCCTCCATTTTCTTATATCTCGAAGGTCACTCACATAACCTAAAATATCAGAATAGATTGGCTTCACCAAAGTGTGAAAAAAAATCTTGTGAAAATGCATGCTTGGACTGAAATGTTTATTCTAGCCATGTAGGTGACGCTATTGTATTTGCCCACTAACGCCATCTGTGCAATGTCTTCAAAACGTTGCAAGTGCATTAGTGTTGAGACAATGTTACATGCAGTTGGGATCATCTCAAAGTTAACTGAGTTCGAACGTTGATGTATTATTGGGGCTTATATGGTGGATATCACTGCAAGGGTTTGATGTTTCAAAGGTTATACCGCAAACAAGAAAACCGAAAAAATCATTTCCGTTAAAATACAGCACAAACGAAAAAGTGTGTTAAGTGACGATGAAGAGGATTATGATAAAAAAATAAGTAGACTATAACTGCAAAATTGATTGCCGAACTGAATAACCTGTTCACAAACTGCCAACACCAAAACAAATATAAGAGAACTCCACAAGTTCCCCTATATCATATTACTCAGAATAATATGTTTTATTAGCGTTTTCATATTTTTGCCCCCTGTATATTCCATCCACTAGAACCAATACAGCTAGTCACATACGAAATAAATTGTTTAGAGAAATTTTAATTTTCCAATCTCCATATTTTCGCTCTTGATCGAACTGTCTATTTCATCTATATGTTTATGTGTGTATGCACATTTTTTTGTTTCATAATAATTGAAGTATATTTTGTTATATTTCAGATTAATGACGTTATATCGCAAAGTATTCATAGCCAACGAAGCTCTGAGAACATTCTTATCAGACCAGTGGAAGTTTTCCACAGATAACTTTGATTCTCTTAGCAGTGTGATGCGACCGGAGGACACAAAGACATTTTACTTTGACCTGTTAACATTAGATAATACGGAAGCCATCCACTTATCTATGCTGGGAATTAAAAAATATATTTTCCACGATGATGAGTCGAACGTGGAAGCCGTAGAAAGCGCCAAGAAAAAATTCCTGAGGTAAGCGACAATCTTTGAAATGCTCGTTATTCATCATTTCAATCATTATTTGAAACATGCCTAATCTAGTTCATGGATCTATTTGCTCATGTTATTTTAAACGTTAGTTATGATATGACTATATCACCGCTGATGGTCAACCAAAAGTCAAAAGGAAAATGTATAAAGTAGATTGCACATATGAACGACATTCGAGCCATGTGTAATTATGTGGATATAATGATTTGCATTGTTTTATATGTAATAACTTTTTAGTGTTAATTCAATATTACGTAATGTTTTTTTTGTTTTGTTCATATTTTCAATAAGCCATGTAGTGAATTATTAAAAATGTCAGATATAATTATTCAAACCCATGGCCACCATATTTGTCTCCTCCATCACATATACATTAAAATAATAATAATAATACATCATCATTCTCTGAGGTAGAGAAGATAGAGTGCCACACCACTCTTATCCTATATTCTGACATATACATTATGTGCCATCCACATTCATACATCTCGTGTATAATCTTATTACAGCTATGAACAGAGCCATCGATTGAAATTTAGTTGATCTAATCATGCCACGATTTTCTTGGATGCCTTCTACATTCGCATTGTAAATTTTCCCAACTAATCTCTCAGTATTTATTGTCAGTATTGGCTCTACATTTCCAAACCATCTCAAAAAATATATCTATATTTTGTCAATAATGCTTACCTGCTTGACATTTTTCCATATATCTATATTCCTTACTCTGTCATATACTATTTTACCTCATTCTTCTAAGAGATATAATTTCAACAGCATTTATTTTACTTTCATTTCATTTCTGCCATGTCCAAGCTTTACTTCTGTATGTATCGAAGTTAGCATTAATTCTTCGTTAATTACTGCCATACGACCACTCTCGAATAGCTTTTTGTTTGAAATAACAGTGTTTAGTACCCTGTTCACTCTATTTCCTGCTTTCACGCGATTTTCGATATCACTTTCACATTTTCCAACCATTGTGAAAATACGTCAACATTAAAAAACAATTTGTTTAAACAACATTTATTTACAAAATGGTTATGAAAACAGAAATATTAATAATACACCATAGGGTGAATTGCACTCTAAGCAAACTTGTTTCAGGAGTAAAGTTTCATGAAACACACAAAGCATTAAGGTTTCATATTTCCCGATTGAATTTCAATGACCAATTTCATGCATTAATTTCGTAAATGACCCACCTGAAACAACTCACATATGTCATTATCGTTTCAGATTATATTACATGGACAGGATTCTCAAAGGATCGCTAGTTATATGGATCGCTTACGTCCTATACAAGTATATATTCTCACATGCACTAATATTTACAGAATCTTTATTATCATATTAACACTAACAAAATATTAAATATTTCTTATTTAATCAGTGTATTTAAAAATAATTAATGATGTTTTTCCCCTAGAGAATGTTTGGAATTAAAAGTAAATAAACAAATACCAATTTATTATTTTTTACAATAAACCTGACTGAACGAATTGCTTTATATTAAGCAACTCGACAATGTTTAGAAATCATTAATGTTTATGAAATGCCCTTTTGTGTATTGCCAAATTCAACCTTCAAAGAACCGCTCTGTAATCAATCACAAATTGCTTTCGTAAAGGAAGAACATTCTGCATAATAATACAGAAAAAAAACTGTGCTAAAGTACATTTTGCTTAAGAGTTTTAGAGTAAAATGCATACAAGTACAGACCTGTAATTTGTGGAGGTAAAAGTCAGCTTAACGATCTAGTGGTTAGGGCACTAGACTAAAACACTGGAGGTCGCGAGTCCAATCCTGCCAGAGTGAAAAAAATCCGTACATTTTTCGATTTAATAAGTATGTTATAAAATAATAATTATTTAATTGAATATAGCAAAAAATATGTTAAAATATATTCACCGTCTGGATTGGCAAACTGTGCATCATGTGTAGTGTAACATAAAAAAAAATACAAATGCTCGCTGGTTTGCAAAATGCTGAAGATAATTTTTCACTTAACCTAACCTGGTCAGGTTTGGTTAAATATGAGTCATAATGACAAATAATGAGACAAGGAATGTATTCGAAAAAGTGTCTGAATATACATTAATGAACCATTTATTAGAAATTAAGAATTGTAATATAATTTTATTTTGGTTATACGCAAAGACTCATTAACTAGAGTATCCCGTCAAGAGTGGAAAATTAAAATATAACACCATTTTTTTTTATTGTATTTTGCAAATCAAACAATTATGATAGCTCAATGAAAGAAGTTTCATATTAACCATAAATTGCTATTTGACACAACGAAGCATTCTTATTGTTGAACATTTTTCTTCGAAGAAGCTGCCGGGAATGCATAAATAATTAACAGTATTAGGGCTAATAACCCCGTTTCAAAACCTTAAAATTGATGTTATGAATCTTGAAGACATTTGGTTTCAACAGAACAGTGCCACTTGCCACACGTCACATGATCTCTCTCTCTCTCTCTCTCTGATCTCATCATGCTTAGGGATATGTTGCTGACAAGCTGATAGAAAGAAACCTTTAGTTTTATCCTGCCCTCAGTAGCGCGAAGTTACTACTCTCCTGTATCCTCTTTTCATCTGTCCCTCTCATTACATGTCTCACAATCTGTGTTTTTGATTTATATTTTCATGAATTGTTACAAGTTGTATTGTTATACATCATTTTAAGATATATAACAATAAAGTGTGTGAGGAAGACAGAGCGAAAGCTTTAATTAGAAATATTAAAACAATAAATGAGAGATTGACATTAGTGAATAACAATATCTCCAACGTGTCTGGGTGTGCAGTGAGCGTCCCCCTCTCACATCACATGAAACAATGGCATTTTTGTATGAACCATTCCTTGGTCGTGTAATTTCTCGTTTCGGTGACTAGAATTGTTCATCAAGATCTTACGAATTAACACCTTGGGCATTTTCTCTGGGGTTTATTGAAATTAAAAGTGTATGTCAGCAAGGTTATGGCTTGGGTTGACCACCCAAGCCTTTGTGGAAAAGATTGAATGCTGTACTGTTGAAATTCAACTACAGCCATGATTGAGCATTCTTCAAGTTTTATTTATATTTCAAATTTTCCACTCTTGTTGACACTTTATATTAAGCTAATAACATTCAATATGAACGAATATACTTATTTAAAAAGTTGGTAAGAGAATATTAAAAAACAACAAAATTTAATTTCCTATTAATAATAAATACCCTAGAGAATTTCTACTAATTCTTGGATTCAAGAAGGCACAATATTGAAGTATAAAAAGATTTAAAAAAAACTTAAATAATTGTGACAATTTAAACACGTGAAACGTGTGCTTATTTACAATATTTACAATTTTATCTATGAAAAAACCATATTAATGATTATTATATACATACAAGTGTATTTACAGCAAGACATGTTTCTATTTGGTTTAACTTGCTGATACAATATCATAATAATTATTTTTAATACAAAATTAAATCACAACCTTGGATTTAAGTATTGGATTATCCAGGTTGAAATTATTCAAAGAGTTCAAGATTACATGGAAACAATCATAAAAAAAATAATAAACTTACTTTTTCTTTATCATAACCATGTATTTAATTTAAAACATCAACATGTTTCTGTTTAATCTGACCATTTTCACGAAAGCTTTTGAATTATTGATGAAGACATTTGTATAATTGACATGTTGATTTTTATAAAATAAATACAGTTTTGTGATAAAGAAGAAGAAAAAGAAGTTTATTAACAATATAGAACCACAAATTTATCGAATAAAAAGTGAAACCGAATTAAATTATTCATTGTTTGTGACATGGCATATTAATTTTTTTAATTAAATAACTTAAACTTCTCTCTTCAACTCTATAAAGAGAACTAATGTTCTTTTAATAAATAATCCAGCTGTCACTTTCAACTGCTGGAACACAAAATAAAGTTCAAGTTTATCTGCTTGTTCTACCGATATTTTAATGGAAGACATTCTCAGATACTGGCATCATAGATTCTTCGGGCTGCAGTATTTAGCAGTGCTATGCGACCTACAACTTCCTATCACTCCTATACAGTTGGTAATAAAGTGTGTGAGAACTAATAGATTCTCTGAATCCTTGCAGCAAGACGGCTTGGTTGTAAAATGACCATCCACTTTTAATACAGGCCTCTTCGAGACCTGCAATCCATAACATCTAAGCTTGCTATGACAATGCCTCCAATGCAAGAGTTACTTAAAAAGAAACAAATTATGAATTATTTTCTAATGTGTTTTAGATCTGAAAATTATTTAGAAACCAGAAATCAGTGTGACAAAACTTATAACGTGAGCCATTAAAAAGGTACACCGTCGGTGTATATTGTTATTATTTTTGTCGGTGTGATGATGTGAGGTTATGAGACGTCTGACAATTCTTAATGAATAAAAAAATGAATTAAATTTAATTATTCACATTTATTAGAACGATGGATCTATCCATTTTAATTCTAAATCATTAATTTTAATTTGAAGATTTCATTCAGTAATAAGAAGATATGCATAAATTATAACCTATTTAATGACTTTTATAATCTAAAATTATCCGAAATTCTTAGTAAATATTTAATTAAAAGTACTCCTTAAATTAAATGAAAATCACACGAAACAATCTTAACATTTAACAAATACATATATACACATATTTACAAGCTTATTTTTTACTTTTATTAACTGTAAATTTGTATTCTTCACAACGCATAAGATTAGATTTTCAGCCCCTATATGTTGTTGATTCAGCACCTTGTGGAGTTGTAATGGCTGCTGTTATCACCTGGAATTAAAAAATATTTAAATTTGAGTCATTTTTTATGTAGGTACTTTTTATAAAATCTATGGAACTCGGGTGTTCGGACAAATGGCAATTGATTTCACTTGCTGATTGACTTCACTGTATAAATGACTTCTTAAATGATGCGGCAGTTTTTGGTTGATGAAGGATTACGCAAGTCAAAGACTTTTGCGTAGTCATATCGTGTTGTGACATTTTGTTTGCCAACATTTCGGACCACATAGCAGTGTCAATCTTCAGGGTGAGTCTGTCTGTGTAAAGAAGGCAGACTGCCACAGACACACTCTTTACACAGGCAGACTCGCCCTGAAGATGGACACTACAATGTGGTCCGAAACGTTGGCAAACAAAATGTCACAACACAACATGACTACCCAAAAGTCTTTGACTTGCGAAACTTTTGGTCGTGAAAGCCCTAGAAAATACTGATGAAGGATTAGTTTAGTTGTGCGGAACTTGCAGCAGACCATACAGATAAATGTTTTATCTGTTTGATTTTTGGTAATGTTCCTTTGCTGCGATATAAGTTTCAGTTATTTTATATATTGTGACTTTATATTTGGTGTTTTTTTTTTATATTTTCTTGCTGCCCCTCTAAAGCAGCTCTGTGTAATTTTTATAAAATGATTTGCATGCACCTAAAACTAATAAATGATTTGATTTGATAAAGACACAACTGTAGAGCCAAAGATACAATGTTTGTGTTTAGACATCTTCATATTGGTCACTAACTCAGTATCGACAGAAAATAAAACCGCTAACACGATTTGACATTTGCAAACGAAACTATAGACTAAAAGTAAAAAATAACAGAGACTAAAATTAGTGTTAATAACGTTTTTTATTTAGTAGGACGTAGCTTTCATCCTCTAGGGATGTTCTCAGTCATTACTTAATCAAATTTGGTAGACTGGGGGATAATGGATTACTTGAGGGATTTTTGGGGAACTTGGTAGGGGTGAGTTATTATTCGAATGTTCAAATGGGGCATTTGGAATTATATGTGGACTATTTAAGAGAGTATAATTCGGTTAAGATAATGTTGCCGTGGAATGAATCTTACATTTTCAAGCCGTTACGCTCTATGAATTTAGACAGTTATATGCACTTTTGTATTATTGAAGCCTAATAAGGAGTGAATGTTGATACGACACTTTCAGATTAGTCATATTGGAGGAAAAATTTTACTATACATGAGACACCACGACACCACCATCCATCTGGGTCTGTAATATACTGTACAATTGCACATGTAAATGCTGTGTAGC
>JAPMAF010000618.1:0-13628 GCA_026537445.1 Silvatares holzenthali | reverse complement strand
TCGGAGTTGTATTTAGCTCGCGCGGCTCCATGGTATAGAAACGGTGCGAGCTAAAATTAACTCGCGTGGCGTTTAACATGTTAAAAATGCAAAATCGTAGTAATTTTTTAAGTAATGTCCATACTAGTTTAATTGTCTATTGTGACTTTGTTAGTCAGACAGCTGATAAAAATGTTGCCACACTAGATTGGTTTATTAAAATAAATATTAATTAATTTCTTTTTCATTATAATTGCAGTTGCTAGCAGTTATGGAAATGCAACAATTTTTCAGCAAATTATTCCATATTTTACCAAGTTATAAGTGTTTGCTGTCTGCTGAATTATTGTCTCTTTCTTTTGACGCCGTCTCCTACTGGACGCTGGTGACCATCAATAATTACATCATTCAGTCTTGCACTAAGCATATCAGCGAGGACACATTATTGTTCTCAAGCAATTAGCTCAAGTCTCCCAGATAGACCTTAATACAATTATGCATTATCATACTATCTTTGCTTTCACCATTACAAGAAATATATTTTTAATTCGAAATCAAATTTAAATCAATTTTCAAAAATAATAAATTTAGTTGGAGCTTACTGAAAACAATTCTAAAATTAAATTAAGCATTAAAAAAATTTGTATAGATAACTTCTTACAAATAAATACATGGCATGGGAAAAAAAATAATCGTATATACTGAATCAATATATTTTGAGGATGAACGTTTCAACATTGGATATCATTTGCAGGGTGGTGGTATCTCCTAATCTATTCTTGAATTAACGATCTCCACGTGTTTAGAAGAACTCAAAAGGAACGTGTTCCTTTTGAGTTCTTCTAAATATACCTTATATATATATATCTTCTAAAGATCTGTTTTACTATTCTTTCATTCACTCAATTTGTTTAAACTATTACAAACACCCTATTTTCATTCTGTTGATGATTGTTACTTGTAATTATCATTTGTCTGATATTTTTAAATCTTATACGTTTTTCCGCATATTCTTCTTAACAATTTTATCTCCACTGTATTTATTCTGGTTTCATTCTTCTTTTGCCAATGTAATGTTTTGCTACCGTGTAGGTAAGAATCAAGACTGCATTATGTATCACTAACTATGATTCCTTCGAAAACACTGTATTGCCGATTATAAAATGTATGGCGCCGTTAATCTTATTACCTGCAGCCACCCTTTAATATTATCTTCATCTGATTTTCCAGCGTGTGATCCTACTACAAAGATGAACAAAATTGACACTAAAGTCAATGTTTATTACATAAAGAAGAATTTATTAGTGCTTCATATTTTTATGCAGTGCGGAGGCTTGGATTATGAAAGCAAAGAATTTATGAAAGAAATAAAGTTTAAGGTTTGTAGACCAGCATTATTGTTGAACTCTAGAATCCTGTGGTCTTGAAACTATAAATGAATATCATTTTCGTTTGCTCATTAACATAAAAGATGTTAAAATGTGTAATGTAACATCATATAAAATAACAATATCAAAAGAACATGCGAACATCACTGTACATTATTCATCATCAGACATAATGGAATGAAACATTAAAAATAAAGAATACATATAATACATACATCATAATTTTTACACAGTCATGGCCATTAGGTTTTCTGCCTTGACGAGATTCTACATAATTGAGCACAATATATTTGTTGTATTGGACTAAACACTATCTAAACATAGCTTACTTCATTCTTGTACAATACGTAACAACTGATGCCTATACTATAGCAGTCAGTCTTTTCTGTAGAGGAATTTATTTACTAATTTTTTTTTTGTTCTTGCTTAACATTAATTGGAGTACACAACTCTTCAAATGACCAAATCAAAATTGTTTAATAATAATATTTAGCATCAAATTAATAACAGTGATATCACGGGGGTGAGTCGATAATTGTCTGGAAACAAATAATTATAATTTATGCCTTTTAATATTTACATATAAGTGTCATTTCAAATTTGACAACAATCTTGCAGACATCCTTTGAAGTATAGAATATATTTCATGTGGACATTACAGGTCTTGAAGAGACCTAAATTATGGAGTAAAAAAGATACAGCCATATAGAATAGCATAAAAAAATAACTACATTTGGATGCTACAAATGAATATAAATTATTACTGTATCAACATTATCAGCTGGGGTAATGCGATAATTTTGCTAATTGATGCTAATTTCGAGAGTATCTGACATTGTAGAGTCCTGTTAGTTTGATTCTGATGGACTGACAGTGTGGTTGGAATGTTAAAACGGTTGGATTAGCGGAGAAATACTTTTTTTTTTTACATTAATATGTATATGATTACATACACATTATCACACACATAAACTGTTTGTAAACAAATAGAATTAAAAAAAACTACATCATATGTGGATATTCACTTGTTGACATTCAGAAACCAGCGGACTTACAGTGCAATATATGAGGTATATGCATGATCGGAGTAAAATGAAAATAGAGAACCAATGGTTACACGGTGAGCTTAAGTGGAGAGTCTGGAAATTAGAGGTCGAACTAAAGAGGTTCTACTGTAGTTACAAAACAGTGTGTTTGCTTTTTACCAATGTTCTGATGGTTGAAGACTGTATTTTACATTAGCAATTAAGGAAAAGCTAGTTTTACACAATCGTCAAAAGTTTTCTTTGAGGTATTTAGATGCCAAACCAGAAATGCGAGCTATTCCATGCCAAACCAGAAAAGGGAGCTACTCACCATTGCTTTCAATCAAAGATTAAAATATTTACGCAATTCTATGAAATAAAAGCTAATAATTATTGATTCACCCTCGTGAAATATGTGTAAATAAAATTAAAATTTTGATTAAACACATTTCATTACTACGTAAACTAATATAACACAAATGGTGAAATATTGAAAAATATATGTACATAACGCTATAATTGATCAGAATAATTCTAAACCTCACCCCATTGTTATGAAATATGCAGCATCAAAGTAAAAAAAGTATAATCTATCAACCGTAGAAGTACATATTAGAAATATAATTATGGTAAAATTATTTCAACAATCAAATTAACACTTATTTCGCTGGAAATCAGATTATCAAAGATCACTTTACATGAAAAATTATTAATTATTAAAGTATACAGTAGACTCTCAAAAATTCGAAACTCAGGGGGGCCTTGAAAAAAGTTTAATTTACTGAATGTTCAATTTATTGAACAGTTCGAGAAAATTCCAGTCTCATTCTTTTTAAAAATATTGAAAATTCAACGGCAGGCCATCCAGTTAATCCATCCGCGTAGAACATACTATGCCATCAACACTTGCGCACTTTCACCAGAAATTTTCTTAAAAATGATATTATGTTTTTAAAATTAATTAGTTATCTTCCACTCATTGCGAACCTTTCGATATGTAAATCAATGGAAAATACCTTAGTTTTTCTTTCAACATAACACCTCCAACTTCAGCTGGTTTTAATTGAAAAACAACTCCAAATTTTTTATATTTTGATAGGAGGCAGCAATTGATTTCGATTTATACCATGTTTATGCATGGCTTACCGCCGATATTACTCCAAATTATTGAATGCACTAAAACACATAGGATTAATTCAAATTAACGAGAGTTTTTCAAGACCGAGTGATTATCAAGAGATTCGAATTATTGGGAGATGACTATATTTCAATTCATGTGCTAAAATATTAACAGAATTTCAATTTTGGGAATGGAAATATGAACAAATTAATTATTGGGGTCCAATGGCATTAACACCAGCTCAATCGAGCCTGGATCGACAAAGTCGAGAGAGTTGCCTGTAATTTAATAAAAAGTACCTGACAACAACTGTGTACAGTATAACCTGAAGGATAGCGGATAGAACCGTTAACGTAAATAACACAAAGAAGGCGGTAGAATATCCACTGTCCTGTTCCGTATTATTCCCAACAGTGGCTTCCAGCCATCAGCTGTCTGAGGCCTCATCGCTTGGATCCCTAAAACTGAAGAATAACACTACGAAAAGGGTGAGGAAAAGGACGAAGGTAAGCTTCCGACTTCTTGTCAGAAGCTTTGGAAGATATAGAAGACGGTTTATGGCTCCGTCCAGCAACCGATGCTAGGCCAACGCCTTGGTTTGTATGAATGAGAACTTGGGTGCCACGATATTAGTTTTCTTTTTTCCGTTGCGATACCATCCTGTGAAGCGTTTCACAGCATCTTCCCACCGCGTCATGACACTCTCGTACGAAGATCCGACACCTTCCCTTGGTGTAAACACTCTATCTAATTTATAAAGTGAGCTTATTTCTTCTTTTGATCTCCAGACGCCTAAAAATAAAGTATGTATACAATTTTACATACGTTAATAGCATAAAATAAAACATAAACAGGTACTGGAATGACATTCAAACCGTTTATAAAACTACTGAGGTTAACCGGTTAGCGGTTAGCAAGTGTTCTATATTACATACATTATTCATAGTCTCTCAAAATAATAACAAATTTGCCAACAGTTGAATGATATTACATCCATTAAACTTTTTAAGCATATAAGGATAACTTAATATTAACTTTATCAATTGTTCCTTTTAGTATTGCATAGGGCAGAACCATAAAGAAGGGCTGTGCAACGGCTGTTTTCTGAAATATTCCTCCAGAACAGAGACACTCATGTTCTAACAACATATAAGATCTACAGTAGATCTGGGGTGCGGAGGAGCTATTCCGTAATGTGATTCTGTAGAGCATTGGGAGGTTTTTCCGATATGGCATGTGAATAAGTAGGCTTAAAGGGGCTATAGAAAAATTGTTACAATAATAAATGAATCATATTGAGGTACATACCTGATACTAGTCCTGATAAAAAGGCACAACCGAGTACAGATATTTCTGATGACACAGGTCTCTCTAATCGCAATCCCGTCATATCACTGATTAGCTGACTGATGAAGTCGTTCTGAGCTACTCCTCCATCTAACCTGTAAATGCAAGGTTAACAGGTATACTTGGTTATGTTGATTAGATATACTTGGCTATGACTCCTGATTGGTGTGTACTGCATATACTCAAACGTGAATATTCTGTAGGGATAGCTGGTAAAGATTGACGCATGCCAAAAAGCATGTCCTTGTAACATTTTTTTATTTATAAATAGTTTAAATAATTTGTAACTGATTGGTTATGATTTATTGTATGACCTATACCTTATAGTATGCAGTATGTAAGAAGTCTCAATCGTAGTACACTTGTGAAGTTGTACAGCACCGAAGACAATGGCCTCTAAGATAGACCTAACTAAATGTTCTCTCTTAGTTGTCATTTTCATGCCGATGAATCCAGCAGCAGCTGTTTGATCATTAATTGGAGGCTGAAATGGAAACAGAACTAACATTAAATCACCGTCAGTACATCTCCATCTACTGCAGGAAAATCTGGTAAATATCCTAATAATGTTGGACATCTTGCTGATATGTGTTTTCCAATAAATCTAAAAAACATTCATTCAAAACCCATTTTATTTTGAACCAATCCAGAATAACATATATTTATTGTACCACTCGAATGATGGCAACTATTTTGTTATTGTTTTCTCGCATTTGTAGCAATCTGCAGTTATTTTTTATATGTAAATTGTATTGTTTTTAATGACCTGAAAAATTTGACTCAAGAAAATATGCTTCTAATTTTCTCATTAATTATCCTTTGTTATAATCAGGAACTGCATAATAATATATATTCTTACCCCTAAGCCCGTAAATGCAGGAATGAAGAAGACTCCATCTGTGTCTTCTACGCTATTTGCCATATCTGCCGTTTCTTTAGCTTGTTCTATCAATCCTGCAAAAATTTGATAACAAATCAAATAACGTATTTTATCTAGTAACCTAAATGACATAATGGCGTTTAAAAGTTTCTTAAAATGTAGTGCCAACTTAACCATAGTCCTAGGTTCAATTTTTTTAACTCAAAATTGTATAGCTAAATTCACCATTGAAACTTGGGTAATATCTTTTTAGTATCTTCTTTTCTATATCTGTTTCCTTAGATTCCCTTCATCTTTTCCTCTTTCGGTGATACATTTAAAAGGAAAAAATGTGTGTACTGAATTATTTTTATTCAATATATTCCTAAATAGTCTTCAATATTACAATATTACAGCCATTGATACTGACTCAATACAGTTTACAACAGTAAATCCATTGTCTAAATCTGTTGGTTACGTTTAAAACATGTACTTTAATTCAATACCTGCTCTTCCACAATATACCCGTATTCATTTACCTAGAAACGACCTGAGATTCCTTATCAATACGCACGTCAGTTAAAATTAGTTAACTCATTATTCAAACAAGAGAGCAGTCCGATAGGAGCTTTCAACTTCATGGTGCTAACAGGAGCAATCGGCGAAAACGGCATAAGAATACCCCTACAGATAACAAAATAATCAACAGAGAAATGGTGACTGAAAGACAGGGTCGACTAGATACAATATCACTGTTGACAGAATTTCGAAAATGCAAAATAATTGCTCCAAGAAGCCACAAAATCCACTTGAGCAATAGAACCCGAATAAGAACATCAATAATTTCAAATACCTACTGGAAGGGTTATTAGAAGAGTGTCCATAAAAAGTGCTCACATGGAGGATTTGTCACTACAATAACTGACATGAGAAAATGAAAAAGAAAAACCGATGGAAAAGGACAAAATGAAAAAGTCTACGATCGAAGCTACCATGACCAGTTAGGAACCGGGATGCCAATAACTAGAAACAACCCAGAAGGGAAATGAGTATCTCACATCAGGAAAGAAGTTAAGTTGAGAGAATCTCACATCAGAAAAGAAGTTAAAGATGGTCCTATCGGCGGATAGAGATGATGAATAAAATTTCTAAGCACAGAGTTAGATATACATTGTGGATTTTGGATAAATGAATGCACAAGGTAATTTAATACCTGCTGAGAGTGCCCACAAGACCAGGGTTCCCGTGTCAGTGTTACCGCCTTCCACCATGTAGACTGTCTCCATTCCACACTTCCATGCCACCAGAGGATAGAGGCCCAAGATACTGGCGTGTGGTTTGGAGCCAGTATTGATGTTGATGAAGCTTCCAGTGCCCATAGTCAATTTAACATCTCCTGGATTGAAACAGCAAGCTCCAAACATGGAAGCAGATTGATCCGCCATCTGTAAAATAAAAAGTAGTTTTGCATTTGAATTTGAAAAAAAAAAACATGAAATACAAGTTGATGATATTTTTTTATACTACAAATGAGACACCACAATACCATCATTCATTTGAATGTCAGTTTTACTGTAACAAAAAACAATCTTTAAAAAATGTGATGAATCTGTTGTTGACTTGTAATTGAACTAAATATCTTCAGTTCAATGTTTTATCCATTCTACTGTAGAGGCCAATAAATGAAGATAAAAAAAATATTTAGAATTCCAGTCAGTTTTCGGATAATATTAAAAAAACTTATGTTAAAATACTAACTATAATTGACCTTGATATGAGAAAAATCCATACTGAAAAAATATTACAGCATTTAAAATCAGCATGTCATTTTTTTGCTTCAGATGACCTTCGAAACCACATCTTTTAACTTGCAATATATAAGTTTGCATTTGGAATATTAGATTGCATTACAATCAATTATCAATTATCAAGATCTATAAGAACCACTATTTTTTTATGAAAACAAGAGTGAAGGATATGTGCAATCTCCAGCTTGTTCATTTGCATTATATGGTTAATTGACCATCATAAAATTATTTTATTAACATGATTTATATAAAATAATCAGAATTCTAGCTGTTAAGGAAATAAATGCTAGCAATGTTATTTTACTTGCAGATATTATATAGCATCATGGATGTATTTAGAGTTATTGTAGGAAAATTTAATTCTATAGAGAATGAAAATATATACTTTACAAAAGTTTAAACATAAATAACTGCTGGCAAAAATAAAGCAATTAATTTGTAGGAGCATGGCAACTTCTACTTTAAAAAATGACTGCCACAAATGTGCTAATTTTTTCAGTGAAAGTACTCTATTACTAACTTTTTAATATGTATCTCCCTAACTTTTTAATATGTATACTACATATAAAACACCATAAAATCACCCTAGATCTGGACAAATACTCACATAGTAACACTATTAGCAAAAGGAAATAAAGTTATTCAGATATGATTTTGAACTTAAGAAATTTAATTCACATTATTGCTTTAAGACTAGCGGGAGAGATCTGCATTTTTATATGTAGTTTACTCATTGTCTATTTGACCATTTCTGCGCCATAACATGCCAGCCTAGAGAAAATATAATGTCAATATTGTTTTGCATTAAAAATAAATTGCTTTAATAATACTTCGATGGAAATTGGCCCTGTAGGTTAGTAAAAATTAAGCCAAACATATATCAGACTTGGACCCTGAAAGTTAATACAATGTATCGGTTAGAGACATTTGAAATGTGGCTTCACCGAAGAATGCTTCGTATGCCATGGACGGACAGGGTCACAAATCTAGAAGTACTGAGAAGAGCTGGAGCTGACAGAGGGCTTCTGTTGAATGTCAAAAGGCGTAAGATACTCGTATCATATCTGGGTCACATATTGCGGGTACTGGGGGAGAAATATCACCTTCTGCGGTTGATAATGCAAGGGAAAATAGAGGGACGTCGAGGAGCTGGTAGGAGGCAGACTTCATGGCTGCGCAATATACATGACTGGACCAGAATGGGAGTGGAGGAGGGGGAGCCAGGAGTGTTCCAGGTCGCGCAGGACCGTGAGACTTTCACCAGAGTGATCGCCAACGTCAGGGGGACCTGACAGGGCACACGAAGAAGAAGAAGATATATCATACTACCTAAATAACAAACTTTTAAGATATTTTTGTAAACAAAAGGACAAATTTAACTTGACCTTATGTAGTCAGTGCACTGGAGAAGAATGGCTTGATTATCAAACGGTTGTCTATTTACTAAACAAATTCGCTGATTTAAAATCTTTACTCTACCATTAGTTCAATTTGCATGTACTGCAATTTTAAATATTTTTAAGATATTCTTTATTTACGGAGAAGTCACAATTCAAACATTATTAGAGAACCCATTGGGAATGATAATGTGTTTAAATGTTAACACATTTCAAAACTGTAGTAAGCACAAACAGGAATTAAAGACATCACTGTTTGTAAGTGGTGACGAACCTATAGTATACATACCACAAGTGACATTTTTAAGACACATCATCTTTGTGATGATTTTTAGTAGACGGCGCTATATAAGTTGTTCATTTTAAAAATATTAAATAGGAAAAATAATACAGCTTAAAATTTATCACCAAATAAGGAAAAGATCAAGAGACCTTTTTAAACTGAAGGAAAGGCAGACATCCCTAAACTCAAGTTCCCCCCTTATACATTTTGAAACCCCGAGCGGACGCGCTAAGGGCCTATAGATAAATCAGTAATTGCTTAAAATACTCTACTTCATAGACGTTGTTTACATTCTTTAGGATCGTGATTCCATTGACTGTTTTCAATGGCTTCAACAATCCACCGCCATATCTCTCAGCACTATATCATTCGAAGTGCCTCCGACACTAGAGTTCCTGTAGCATCCTTTATCTGGTCAGTCCATCGTGTGATAATTCATCCGCTTCAACATTGAGCAGTAGGATGTAAGAAATTTTGGTTATATAGATCTTGTCACAAAACTTGGATAAATCCATTTCGCATGATGTGAAGTATATAAGTAATGAATATTGCCCCACGGTGACGATCAGTCTTTTTCTACCAGTCTAAATTTCTACATTCATTCTTAAATTTCACATTGAGATTTTTTTTTATTTCGGTAGAAGTAGAACCCGTGACATTTAGCATTTCAAATTAGTATCTACAGTGCAATGAATGTTTTAATTATTGACTTTTTTATGTATATATATATATTTCTCAGAACTGCTGATATTTTTCCACTGATATGCTAATGATACAGAGCAGGAATTTCCAGTGGCGGATTTTTCTATTCGCCTACACCTGAAGGTTCATAAATCAAAGACCAACAAATTTTAGGCTGATTTTTTTTTAATTTTGGCTGTTTTGGTCCCCAGTTTAGATTGAAAGAGCCCCCACAGTAGTTGTAAGCACGCTACTGCGAACATTCTCAGCATTACGTATTTTATTCACCTTTAAAATAATTATTAGCTGCACATAGGAGTCCCAAAATTGAATTACGCCTGGGGTCTCTCAAATGCTGAACCCGCCATACCTTGCATCATGTTAGCAGTACGGTAACGCGTATTTATACTCAGAATTTCTTCAACAGATAAGCTAATGAATGCTAAGTAATATGGCAAGAATATTACTTCCCTCATCAGAGAGTCTACTGATAAAAGTGCCAGATACGCTAACAAGCTCGCAACATTCTCGGATTAATCATAAATCAACTTGAAGAAAAGCTATATTTACTATTAAATAGTATCTTATAAATAGAACAATTACACAGTGTATTCAAAAAGTTCTAGGACATATCGGACTAGGATCATATAACACAAAGGATATATTTTGATATACACACTACTCCCTATTCAATGCAACATTTAAACGAGCGTAAACAGTCCGTAAACACCTTTGAATGGTTTCTACTCCAACGCTGTTGAGTTCTGGTGGCACGCTAAAGGGGAGAGATCTGGTGAGTATGGGGGTAATTGAAGCACACAACCTGCCTATGCGAGAGGAATTTCGGTGTTCTCTTTGTCCATGTAAAGCATCCTTCCTTTTTTACACATCATCATTTTTCCAAATCCTCTGTGATGATCGTGAAAACAAATCCTACATTAATGTTCGACATCTGTGCATTAATTTCTATTAATATTCCGTGGTCAGATCTCACCAAAGTTTGCACATGATCAACATTCTTAACATTTCGATCACTAAAATACATTCGAACAACTCATAGCATCGTCACCATGTGCAGAATTAATAAGTTTAAAACAAAATTTGATGATCCCAATGTTTTCGATGACGATGACGCAAATTTATTTATTTTTGGGCAAAACTTGTGACTGATTCTATAACAGGTGACAGTGTAGTTACCCACCTTAAACCAGATTAGGTTTCTAAATCGTACATACATCAAAACGAGAAAAAAGTTGATTATTCAGTTCTAGTCACGAAACATGGTTAAATCCATTTCACGTGACGTACAATACTGAATAGTGATATTACTCCAGAGTGGTACAAGATCAACCAATATTTTCCAATCCAGAGTGAATAAACATTTTCAAATGTATCTTTTGCTGTTTTGGGTTCTTGTAAATATATTTTTCCACACATATTTTTAAAATCTAAATCGAAAAGGCGTTTAAAATTATATTTTTTTCACTCCGGCGAGATTAGCAGTGTTCTGAAATCGCGGAAGTTGGGTATGTGAATGCCTACGTGTAAGAATGTAGTGTTGAATGTGTGTAAGCTTCTGTACATCGCGGTATGCAGTGTGAACTCTCTGAGTGAAGCGTTACAAGTGAACGCTACCAAGTCGGAACTAGTCAAAATTGAATGCAAACACTTGATACTCGTAGTTGAAGGTCGTTACTATATCAACCCGCTGCCTGGAACTTTTTGAAAACACTGTGTATAAATGAGGACAAGACCTGAATTGCACTGGTTTATGGATGTACATCCGAGTAAAATTATTCAAATGATATGATATTGTCTTTTGTATGCATTTCTGACAGAATGCAAGGATGGTTTATAATATCTGATAAGCACGATGCGCGACGATTGCTTAAGTAAGCATCAATTAGGAGCTTAATTACAGCTGAACCCACACATTTTAGCTGGTAATGCAGTGTCTCTCAAATAAGGCAAGAACAATAGTCATGCAATCGAACTGTTCTAAAGGGGTGTCCAGATTTTTATACAATTGTAGCATACACTCGAAA
Source organism: Silvatares holzenthali (assembly GCA_026537445.1). Taxonomy (NCBI): domain Eukaryota; kingdom Metazoa; phylum Arthropoda; class Insecta; order Trichoptera; family Pisuliidae; genus Silvatares; species Silvatares holzenthali. Next base: position 1,696 of record JAPMAF010000618.1, on the reverse strand, counting down.
TATACAAATGTATAAATATGGATGCAATTATTTGTGTGTATATACAAATATAAAGTAGCCACGCACAGTGGTGAATTAAGCGATTGAGATGCCCTAGGCGCATTCAAAATTAGGGCCCTTTTTTATACATGTTCACTACAAACGAAAGGGGCTAAACAGCTCAAGCCTTAATTAAAAATTAAAAATAAGCTCGACCTAAAATTCACCCATCCAATAAAAACATATGGATCTTTTTTGGTCTAAACTGGGAACCAAAAACAGCCTTAAATCAAGGCCCCTTGATTTGTGAAGCCTTGTACGCCATCAGGAAAATCCAACACTGGTCACATATATGGACTCTACTTCAGGATATTTTTAGGCCATTATGGGGAAGGCCTACAAAATACTTGGCACGATATATGTTTCTCAACTTCGTAAAGAAGGTAATGTTAGTAGTTTCAACAACCGCCGTGCATGTATGACAAGATGTACAAATCTGAAGGAAGCTAAAATTCTTTGTTAGGATAGAAACAGTGGCAGTGATCTACTTATTCTATTTTCGATGTTCTCGGTGGTTACTTTGTGACAGTTACGATTTTCCATTATGATTAAAAGAGTTTTCACTTTGTAATTTATTACTTTATTAAAAGAGTTGACGACGCGTCTTGGTTTTAATCAAACCATTTTCTTTGGTCTTATTTAGTGCTTGAAAATGGTTTGACTAAAACTGAAACGCGTCGCCAACCCTTTTAATAAAGTGATAAATTACAAAGTGAAAAACTCTTTCTTTCAATCATAATTTGTTTATTATATAAGCACTACTATTCTATATACACTCCAGGAACTAGCAGGGCTGATTCCTCCGGCTGCTGCTTTTGGCAAAGCCACTAGACATGCTATGCCGCATCATCGATTTGCGGTGGACTAACGTGTGAATGAGGACCAACAGGCTGTCTGTGTGAACCCGTCCAACTGTGGTTCCCTCCCATCATAACTTGGGGCTCTTCAAGGCTCATGCCAACTCCTTACCCTTACACTAATACCCCCTATGATAGATTTACCTCGGTGGAACTCCTATGTACAATAGATGCTTACTTATTCAATAATGCCCATTTCACTAAAACAGGATCTTGTGTCGAAGTGGGCTTATATATGCATGTATTAAATTAGGACAATTGTTAATATCTAACAATAATAATAATAAAGAAAGAATGAAATAAAAAGTAAATTTGTTCAAATTACGTCCACACATGACAAAATGTGTGATTGAAATATTTGATTTTTACTCTCTATAAAATAAATACGAGTATAATATAGGAATGTATATGAAATAGTTTTACAGAAATGTATTGCAATGTATATGCAACAATATGAGCGATGTTAAAATACTTTATTTGATGTTAGATGTAGGTGTGGGGTGGGCGCATGAGCATTCCCATAACATATTCATGCTGCCAACTTTTGGGATGATGAATTCTTTAACTAGCGTGGGAGGGTGGAGTTCTCCATGGCCACTATTGCCTGCATATCCCTACAGTTTACATTGTGTTCTATATTTTAAGTATGTCTATAGTTAATATGTAGTCAATATGTATGGTTTGTTATTGTATGTATGGTGTGTTATTGAATGTTATTGTATGTTTTATGGTCTTGTGAATACCCATCCATCAGGTACAACAGGGGGAGCTTATCGCTGCTGTTCGTGGTCCCTTTTCGG
>JAPMAF010000615.1:0-13640 GCA_026537445.1 Silvatares holzenthali | reverse complement strand
TGAAGATGATTGCTAATCGACCGGACTGTCCCATTCAAAACCATTGGATGCGGACAGTTTTAGGTCAATAAGTCTTTCGAATAATATTATAATAAATTAAATGAACAAAAATAATATGTTTAAGTAATAATATGGAATGTATGTTCTGAAATAAATTATTATTATTAAAGAACGCATTATAAATTGTAATATTTTGAAATGTCTAATTTATGAGTGATGGCTGGAGTTAGAGGCCCCCTCGATTTAAGAGGCCCGAGGCGCGCGCCTCATGCGCCTCTGGATCCGCCGCTGATTACAGACTCGGATGGATGGTGGTATCGTGATGCCTCGTGTGTAGTGTAACATTTAAAAATAAGTGTATCTAGCTGTATTTTGTCTCCATGGTGATGGATTTTGTAAATTTATGAACGTGAAGTGTTTAGAGTATGTATAATAAAATATAAGTTTCAAGTCATTACTAAGGATTGACGAATGCCAATAATTAAAATATGTTGTAGTATTATTTAAAATGTGCAATTAATGTTCCCGAATTATTACTTACAATCATTTATGGTGATAGCATCAGTCAAGAACAACTCTACAGTGTCATGCAAAAGCTTCACATACCAAGTAAATTGAGTTGTGAAACTGGAAATGTATATGTGCAATGCAATGTCATGTTAAAATATAGTCTGACGTTTGAATCCCTTTACAATCGGAAATGGACTGAAGCAGGGTGACGGTGACGCATTAGTATGCTTACTTTTCAATATTGAAAATGAGATTGTAGTACGTGATGCAGACTTACAAATGATTAGAACCACATTCACCGACTCATATCATATGTAATCATGCTTAATTTCACTATCAAATCAAAAATTATCTACAATACAAAAAGCTATTTAACAACTATAGTTGAAACCAATCAAACTTTGTATTGTCAAATACTGTTTATTTATTTTTTGAATTTATACGTTTATATTGAAAAATGAATAGTTACATCGTAACAATTTGTAAAAAAATCTTTTTTATTTGTGTCAAGTGTATTAATTAAAAAAATATATTTTTATATACATCAAGTACTGTATTTTTTTATATGCATAACCCAAGAAGACTAGCTGATAAATAAAATTCAAAAGGAATAGAAACGTAACTGATAAATTAAAATTAAAAGTAACTGATAAATTAAGATTCAAAAGGAAAGAATCGTAAGAAAAATTATGAGGAAAAAAAATATTGAAAATAAAGTGAGAAAAAGTGAAATTTCAAATCTGCAGTACGAAATTAAAATAAAAAAGTATGATTATTAAATAAAAAACAGCATTTTGAAATCAAAATATTCCATCTGTGTATAAATAGAAGCATCAAATGACAAATAATTAATATCAATAGTGAAATTAAAATATCAACTTCATTTCACATTGCAAAATGAAAAAGTTTTTGATTAAATACTGAGCTGCTTTGTACTTTCGTAGGCTTTCACGACCAAAAGATTTGCAAGTCAAAGACTTTTGGGTAGTCATTATTAACTGGGTAGTCATTATTAACATTAGACTGCCTTCTTTACACAGACAGACTCGCCCTGAAGATGGACACTGCAATGTGGTCCCAAACGTTGGCAAACAAAATGTCACAATACGACATGACTACCCAAAAGTCTTTGACTTGAGCTGCTTTGTTTTCCTTTGCCTTCTTCCCATCGCCTTGGGGTCAGTTCTCTATGTAATTAGGCGCCAAAGACGTCTGTTCTGAATAGTAGCTGATCAAGATTATCCTCTCAAATCTTTTTCATCATTTGCCTCAATTGGTTTCATTAAATATTAATAATCTACAATACATTATTTTATTTGAAATATATCTAAATGTTTGGATACTAGAATACAGCATCGTCAGCATGCATTCATTGGTGCTATTGATGCGAAACATCATTGAGAAAATATTTTTTTTCACAATCAAAAGTCTACTCATTGATTAAAGAGCCCTGTTTAAATACACCTGATAAAGAGAGAGTTGATAATATCCTCACTCCTTTATTGTCCCACACCTGTTTCACTTATCCAGGATCGGAATAAACATGTATAGATAATTGCTAATACCAAATGTTGGCTTTACGGTCCTTACTTGGTACACAATTGATAACATTGGACCATATGTTTCATATATATCATGTGTGTGTGTGTGTATAAATGACTTCCAGAGTTCCAGTTCTATCACAATATTATTATGTATTACAATATGTAATCGCTGATAAGCAGAGAACATTAATTATTCAAAAATTTGTCAGATTGAATGGGTTAAAATTTTGCACAATTTTTTTTATTGCTTTTAAATTTATTAATAATTTTAACTGTGAAGAATCTAGGGACCTGAAAGTGTAGCGTTTAGACAAGTAACTTTGACCAACATTTTCTGTCTAATTCTGTTTATCTTTGGAACACTTCCATCCTCGTGATTAATCAAATTCTGTACAGTGAAATTCACGGCCATTTTAAAAAAAATTTACATGGTCAGACATTTAATTACATAAATTTATTTTTTTCATTTTAAAGAATACAGAACTAAATCGATATAAAATATTGTATACCGTATAATTTTACTACATAAGATGGATAAAAATAGTGTATGGAATTTTTACTTGGTCCCGGGAGAAAATCCTTATTAGCCCCCATTGTGAAAGACTATGGTTGAAGTTGTGTGATGCTCCTAAACACACATTTATAACCCGCAATTCCAAATATCAGCAGGTTGCAACTAATAAACGTGCAACATGATCAACAAATTCCATAAATGGAAGCAGTTCAACACCAAAATGTCAAAAAGGTCGCAAGAACTATCCTGTATAGTAAGTCTCGGTGAAATCTTTCAATCATTGTTAGAGAATACACACTATCACAAATAAGCCAATGCCACCCCTGCTAATATAGTATGAGAGTCACTTTCAGTTTAAAGATCTTTAAGAGAAACATGCAGCGGTTGAGGCAACATGAAAGAATAACACAGTATGACATGTAATACTTGAAAGATTCAGGTGATAAAGGGATTGACTGATAAGTTCATGGGAATTCCGTGGACAATTACTGATTAAATAAGTTATACACATATGTCAAAATTCTCATAAAAAAATATAATTTATAACCTGCTTGTTTCAATACATTAAAACAAAAATTATAGATGCATTTCAATACCTGCTTTTATCTTTAGGGTCACAAATGATTTTAGATACCTATATAAACACTATGAAATCGGATAGTAATTCAGTTGCTCAGTCCACCTACAAGGAAACAGCTGTAAGTGGCAACAGAATACAATATTTTATTTTGTTTTATAAAAAAGCAGTTTAACTCTCAGACGAATTCCCAAATAGTTAAATTTAAAGTATGTTTCTCTCATGAGTCTCAAACAAACACTTTTTCCATTTGTAAAACCTTAAATTAGCATCCTATATCACCACTATGTAAACCTTTCAATCCTTTGTTATTGTAGATGAACTCCTGCTCACTGCATCTTCTAAAGGTGTAAGCAAATATCTATACATTTATTGTATGTACTTTCATTTATTAGTTAGTTTGAAACTTTCTTACATACTTTCACTTATTAGTTAGTTTGAAAGTTTCATTTATTAATTAGTTTGAAAGTTTCTTTATTAAGTAAGTTTCTTTATTAAGTTTCTTTATTAAGTAGTTTCTTTATAAGTTCATTTATTAGTTAGTTTGAAAGTTTCTTACATACTTTCATTTATTAGTTTGAAAGTTATATTTATTTTATAAGTTTATAAATTAATATTTGTTGATTTTTCTATTTATAGTTCAGTTACGTGTTTTTATAGTAATAAAGTTTTTTTTGCATAATTAAGTTGATTTAAATTTTATATAATTGTCAATAGATCTGGCAGCTCTTATTTGGTTGGGCTGTGTTGCAGTGTTCGCATTGTACACCTGCCTACCAGTTGTAGTTTATATTTGTATTGTCGTTTGTCTATAATTTTGTTATTGATTTAATGGCATCAGCCGTAAATAAATAAATTAGTAACCTAACCTCTATAGCAGCCTATCAAACAGTTGTGTAAAATAGTTTCTTACATATAATTCTAAAAGTCAATTGGATACAAAATGTATTGGGGTAAGAATTTTTTTTCAGGTTCAAAATGCAATTCCTATTCCTGATGTTCGCCCTGGTGGCCTCCATCCACGGCTCGCCCATCGGAACCTTCGACCTCCCAGCGGAAGGAATCCAAGCTCTGCCAATCGTCATCGATGAACCCCAATACGAGCAGGCCGTTCAGATCCCCGCACAGATCATCCCAGAGGGCCCATCGACTTTCCCAATCATATTGGATGAAGAGGAGACACCGGTCGAGTCCAAGCCACTTATCCAGATCATCTTGAACGTTCCGAGCTCCTTGAGCGACCTCGTTCAGATAATCAACCCCGATAAGGACGTATCCGACCTTACCAGGCCATGGATTGTGGATGAACCAACCGGAGACCTTTCAGACCTCATCAAGCCATGGATTGGTGAATCAGAAAGGCCAGCAACTGACCTCATCCGTTAATAATCAAATTATGCTCATACACATTTTAACAATTCCACATTTTGTAAAATTTCAATTTATCGTCACTTAAAATAAATTGTTCTGATTACCTTCAACTGTACTTTAATTCTCTATATTACTATATCATCGTTTTAAATTTATTCAAAATATTATCATTTGCATGTGAATAAAATATAATAGAAGATACTAAAAAATTCTTAAATTTTTATATATTACTGAAAGTCATGTATTATTAAGACATATTTTTTATTCAAATAATCCATTTAAGACTGTCTACAAAATAGATTATAGTTAAATAAGATGCTGGTGATTTCAAAACTGAATCAGAAAATGATTTCATTCTTAGGAAACTAAATATTCCAGTGTTTTATAATATAACTTTGAAGATCGTTTTGTTTTTTGTGCATATTGTTTGAGGCTGAGATAAATGACTGTGGACCATCAGAAAGAAAAGAAAACAAAAAGAAAGCAAGCACCAGTTGAAAGGTACAGATAAAATTCACATTATCAGCCTTCATAGTATAGTGAATAAATGTGCTGAACTGAAACACAAAAGGTCACAGGTTCTCCAATACTAAGAGCGCACTACTTTGGGGTATCTTAGAAGTGGCCATGTTTTTGATCTTTTTTACATTCATTTATTCATTTAAAGACCCTCTTTGTTGCTGGTAACATTCACTTAAAAGGTCCTAAAGACCACTTTGACTATCTGCAAACAGGACAATATAGTTTGAATAATTTATATTGTTCCGATTCTGGCCATTTAGTACTAAGCCACCATCCTTGCCATTCAGTGTCGCATGGAAGATTGCTTAGTTAATAAACTTTTAGCTTCTACAGAAAAACTTTCATTAAAAAATAATAAGGTGTTTATACGTACATACACACCAACTCTCGATAAGCACAGATAAAGGAAATGAAGCACTACTTGTCTCTAATCTGATATACATTTCTGGCTTCCTCCACATGCATCTCGCACATGCATCTCATACGTGCGGAGGTTGTTGAGATTAACATTCGGATTCAAACCTGCAATCTCCAGAGCTTTAGTCAAGTGTCCTAACCACTTGGACTCCAAACTAGGATTAAATATTGGTTAATAATAATGAAAATTAGTATTTGATAATTCTAGCCACAGAAAAATCAGGCTCAATCAAATAAAATTTGCTTCCCATTTGTGTGTAATTACTACATGAGGTGAAAGTTTAGATATGTTTTTGTTGTCATATTGTATCGGTTGTTGCCATGTTGTATCGGTTGTTGCCATATTGTATGAGGATATTTAATAAAACAAGAAAAGGACATATATAATATTCTCCGATGTTTATTCATAGTAATTTGGAAAACCTACAAATATTCAGGGCACCATTAATATTACAATACACATTCATAATATACGTATAAAATATTATATAAGTATGAATTTGATTACATACGGCTTTATTTTCTCTGGCTAAATACTCTTAAATCACTAAGATTAAAATAATATTATTATATAATATGTTCATTCTCTTTATCTACCATTTCAACATCAACATATGAGGAAGCAAAAATAAAACTATACATATAAACTAATTTAGGAAACAAGTAAATTCTTTTATGACTTTAAAAAAAACTTTTTAAGATTCTTTGATGACTTCAATTGGAAAATTTACAATTCCTTTGCAGTGGAACAATTACATCCCATAACTTTAGTTTTAGCATGTGTACAGATGTACAAATTTTAGAATGAAAATTATATGTATACGTTCGATGATTGATCAATGTTAATTAAATTTTGATCCCTAGTGAAGACTTCTTGTGAAATACTTATTACAGTACGCTAATCCATTATGCGACATTTCAATGAGCGGTTGTATTTTACTAACTGGGAATTCAAAGGTAGCAAAATACCAGCAATTTTTGTTGGCTAGAACTGTTTGTAGTAAATGCTTCCATAGAGTAAAGGCAACTCCAGCACAAACAGTTCTAACCAACAAAATTCATTAGTATTTCAATACATTATAATTCCCAGCTATTGAAATACAATCGCTTGTGGAATCGCCATATTAGCAAACATTGTCATTTGTGTAAGGAGAAAATGACAAGACAAATTTAACACCGCATATGTGTGCAAATACACACGTATGCGGTGTTAAATATATAATATATAGACACATCCAGATTTACATGAATGAAACCTTGTACATGCATTTAATTCACACCACACTATAACAGTTTCGTACAAATATTTATGTTTCATCTTTTTCCATGGATGTTTCAAATACAAACAATAACAAATGTGGGCTTATTTCTAATGTTTATTTGCACGTTTAACAGAACCGAACATGTGTCATATCTTATCCGCTATGAACAAGTCGCTTATGTCTTTAATAATTCATATATATATATGTAAATATTCTGTATTTGTTTGCATATACGACTGTATATAAATCTGAATGCATCTTAATATGATTATTTAATATGCCCTACATCAATGGTTAAAAAAACTGATGATTATTTCCAATATTATAAAATAAAATGTATAATTTCGTTGGAAAAGTACAATAATTTGTTCCATCAAGAAACATCTATTAATTTAAGTTTCGCTTCTTACTTACTAAATTTTATTAAAAATATTTTATACATTTCCACAGTAATATTCATCATATATTTCTCTAAACACTTCACAACACATCATCCACGTCCACAGTACCAGTACGATTCAAACACAGGCGGCCAAGAATACTGTTATGTATACAACTTTTAAACAAGAAAATTTGATATCATATACCCAAGATGGAGATGTAGAAAACTCCAAATGTAGGAAATGCAAGGTAAAACTGAAATCTATACAAATATAGAGAGGCACACGGGAACTGGATGTTTTTGAAATGGACAGTATTCAACAATTAAGAGTGGTAGGGGAGGAGAGAATAGTCATTCGCTTCAAGATAGCATACTATTTCAATAGCATCTCCACACACAACACATGTGTGCTAAATAGTCTGTCAGAACAGATCAGCAGATCTTTCGTCACCATTATTATCAATTGGAATAGTGCAGTCGATCCTGAGATGATTGCTCTTAGAAACCAATAAGAAGCATTATGAAGAAAAAGCTAGCAGACACAAAGTGTGAGAACATCTAAAAACGAACAGAGTGAGTGGCATTTCAGTATGCCTTGCTCACTCTGTTCGTTTTACGTGCCTGCCATTGACCAAGAAGTGTCGAGTTATAAATGCTTCTGGCGATTTTAAATTTGCATTCAAACGGATGGCTGCAACCTAAGTGACATAATTTTCTATACTGGACTATAATCAAATGGTAAATGTTGTTCTTTATATTTCAAAAAATAACATCAGTGTTCCTCTAAAATCAACTGGTTCATTTTGAAAATGTCCGGTTCTCTTGCTACCATCGGATATAATCACACCACATCAAAGTAAATAAAAAATAAGTATGCACTATTTCCACCATTCATTTCATATTGTTGTACTAAAAAAAATAATACATATTACATATTTGGTGGGAATAAACACTTTTAGTAATCAAAACATATTAAAATTCTTTATAATATGTGTATTAGAATCTATTAACTTTGGAGCCAGTTGCCGAGCTTAATTTACAAACAAAATTTATATTTATCTTAAAAATGTTGATAAACTTAACATTTATCAGTAGAAATTATAAGTTTACATTATGGAAGAGAAAGCCACTGAACGTGAACACCACTCTTCTCAAGTACATATTTCTATGGAGCATTCAATAAACAATATTAAAATAACAGAGTAAATAATATTATATAGTTTTAATACAAATTGAGCACAAGCGTTATATGCTTAAAAATATATTAAAAATGTGATAGTGCGCCAAAACTGTAGTACATTAAAAGGAAAAGATTACACAACTAAATATGAGATAATGATTACATTAGTACAATCTCCTTAAAGTCTATAATCGGTTCAGAAAATGTTTTACATTCAATTTGCAATTCTAAATTTCCAAATGATGTTTAAATCAAAAAATCAAATAATGGTAAAAAAATTGCAGTTTGTACAGCTTTTACAGATTTGTCTGTGGCTTATCAATTATTATTGTACCAAAATAGTTATAGATATCTAAAATAACTAAGAATATTATAAAAATATATAATAGAAAAGCTAAGAAATAGGACATTATTATGTGTCTGTTATAAACATTGTGAAAGTAAATATTAAGATTAGAGGAAGGGCATATTAAAGTTTATTACTTTTGTAGTGAAAGAATTCAGATTTGAGTAATGAAATACATTAACTGTATCAATTCATCATCTGAAATAGAACCTGTAAATTGAATAGTAATATTATAATATAGGAGAATGCAATTTATTTATTTGAATATTAAAAATTGTAAAATATTACAATATATGAGACATGGAAATTGTAATCTACAAGTAAATAAAAAATTTTAAAATACAATTTGAGGCAAACAATTAAAAATTGATATAATCTAAAAAGTTGTAAAGAATAACTCAAATTATAGTGAGAGTGGCTTTTTCAAATTTCAAGAGAATAAAATATCAAATATGCTTTAGAGACATATTTGTGTAGGAATCAAAACGATCACTAATTGAATATTCAGATATTGTAGTAAGATCCTTACAAATCTACAGCACATGCTGCAAACGATAACCATCAGAGTCTAACATGGGAATGCTTTGCATTATATCATATATCATGAAAAACTGTCAGAAATTCGTGTTTGGCCAATAAGAAAATCTGTGGGATGCATTTAACTATACAAACATCATGATTACATACATAAAGATCTATTACAAATGTACAGGCATCACCATTTGGTATGTAAAGTGTAGTTCATTCGTTTCTCCGAACCTCAGGCGATGGCTTTAGCTTCCGGGACGAATGCCTCCCAATACTTGATGAGCTGGAAATACATCATTTTAAATAACACTCAAGTAATAAAATTGAAGAAGTATTTTTGATACATTGTGGATAATAATTTACCTGCGCTTGATGTGCCATGTGGTCTTCTAGATATTTAATAATGGTAGCCCTAAACTCTCTGACTCTGGACACTTCAAACAGTTCCATCTCTTTCTTTATCATGCTAGAAATGTTGTTGAATTCCTGCTGGCCTCTTTCTACTTTCGCTTCCCACTAAAATTGAAATGGAGAATTAACATAATATGAGTAGCACACAAGATAGGTATGAAAAATAATATAAAAAGATGAATCAATAAACATACTTCAATAATTTCAGCTGACGCCTGTTCTATACGGTCAGTTCTGTTTGCCAACTCTGCCTTCGCTTTATTTTCTCGCCTGCGAGTAAGCTGCATCTGAGCGTGTTGCCAATTTTGGAAAACCTATACAATATTGTTAATTTAATATTTGATTAAAAAAAATATATTTTAAAAGTATTTATAATATTACAAAAAGGATGTACAAGAATCATTCACCTTCACACGTTCATGGAAGACATCTTTGATAGCGCTCAGTAGACCAATATAATCTTTTAGCAATTCACAGAAAATATAAAAATCTGTATTGGATTGCTCATTATGAAGATTTTCAACCTAAAAATAATATAACTGTTTAATAAATATCAATTACAACGAAATTGGATCTGACCAAGAAAAAAATAGAGGTTAGATAATTAGCTTAATACCTTTTCTTGCACATCAGCCAACTGTGAGAGGGCTCTCGCTAATGCCGCATGTTCTTCGGCTCCCGAGAGAGCTGCCGCTGATCTGGCGGCACCCCCGGCCAACGTAGCCAGTTCCCTTCGTCCACCGGCGAGGGCTTCAGCAGCTCCGTGCAACCGGCGAAGGGCAGCATCCAGAGAGTCTACTGTGCTGCACCTCTCTTCAAACCACTAAAATTATCCATAGTAACTATTATTGCTAATAACAGCTGTAATAAAGACAAACAGTATAAAGACAATAATTTTGATCGGTTTGCTTCTATAGAACATGAGCTTTATCAGTAATCTAAGCTGGTATAGACAATCAAATTTATTTAAAAAAACGCTATGTATGTCAGTTGCTTAAGTATATGTAAGCGGGTGCATGAAAAATCAAATTAATATTTTAACAGTTCAAAATACATAAATAATATAAATTTCTATGTTACACTCAAACAATTTGTATAAGCGCAAATATGACAAAATGGTTCAATACTGTTTGAAGTAACTTGATAATTTATACCATTTTATAATTCTTGAATGTTCATAGCCAGCTTTAGAAATAAAAAGTATTTCTCTTGTACTAATATAATAATTTCAATAGAACAACATTTTATTACACTATAACAATATGTCTAAATGAGCTGTTAATATATTAAATTATTATCTAAATAAATTTACACCTACAGAACATGCCTTGTATTCAATCAGTGTGTTTTAAGTAAATTGTGCAAATTATCTACATCAAATGTGAAATAATTATAATTATATCCGATTTCATTCATACTTAAAAAGTCATATATGTTCAAAATAACTACTTTTACCATTCTACAAACAAAAATATTTTCACTAAATTAAAGTAAATTAAGTCTTATATTTTACTAAAAAGCTATTTCCGTTGTTTCTAAAAATGCATGTACAGTTTACTCAATAAGCACTAGCTAAACTAAAACCCTGGGAACTCAAATGGGATGAAGTAATTTTTCTTAAAAACGGTATCATTTCATATTAACAATTTTTTTTTATAAACGGTATCATTTCATATAGACAACCATCTTTTAACAGTGGCAAAGATATAAAACTTAATATTTTGTCTTTTTCATACAAATCCATGATTCTGGTGATACGTTCTCATGGCCAAGACACTATTTTTGGTATTGCACCTATATGCTGTCAAAGGGTTAATATAATAATTAGATAATTATATAAAACATTGACTATCGTTGTGGTCAATGTAATATTTATTGAGAAATCTTTACTATCATCAATGTTTTATAAGAATGATTATCAATATAATTTTATAAATGATGATAAAATAATAACAGGAGATATATAATGAAATTAGGAAAGTGAATAGTGCATATATTGATTGTAAAAATTTACAAATCCTATTTTTAAGGAAATTAATTTTGTAAGATAAAGTCTCAACATATTATTGAAACCGCAAGCAGATATTCTAGAGGCATTTTCAATTTCACTGCTATCTGGTAGACTTAGCCAATTTTATCATTTGGTGATTAATATATTTAAAACATTAGTCATATGTTATGATGCAATCATTGTAGGTACAAATATGCACTATATTTCTTATCAATTTTTCCCAAAATGATAAAAACAAAACTATTAACAAGAGCATGATTGATCAATGACAAATCAACATTAATAATACAATTATCTAGCACAAAAGAGATAAGCTAATCATCTAATCACCACTAAATATTTTTTTAACCACCAAAAGCTCCAAAAGTTTTAGGTGAAAATCTATTTCATTATAATTGTTTACAAGACACTAAGTTCTAAAACGGCTAATTTTGGCTTGGTAAAGTATCTTACCTTACCATCCTTCTGCTCTCGTTACGTAAAAAATACATGAAATACATTATAAAACATATATAGAGAGCATTTTTATACGAAGCGGTCCCTTAAATGAACATTCCATGAGGCGTAAAGCACACATAATATGCAATTTTCATATGTAATTGATTTATGTTTTTAATTTATATTTAAAAACATTTTTTTTTCAGTAATATGTATATGAAAGAAATAAAAATAATAAAAGTAGAATTTGCGAATTTATTGAAATTTAAAAAAAAAAAAAGACTAGTTCCTGTTATCAAAGAAAAGAATCACCTTTCCGGAATCATAATAAAATCATCAATTGCTTGAAAATTTGGTAGGTGAAAATGTTGTGTTTATCAATTATGTATTTTTGTAAAAATAAAACAAAACAGGATGATAATTTAAATAATAAAAAAGACGATACACTAAAGGGTTCATCTTGTTTGCAAAATTTTGTAATTTGGGAGAGTGTTAGGAATTCTCATTACAAAATAATTTGGAGGATACACTAGTAATATATGTCTCAAACAAACACATGGATTCACTAATGACTCACAATGCCAATTGTTTAACGTTTTGAATATTGCAGTATGAGGCTACATGGATGTGAAATAATAAAATAGTATTAACTCACAGAATCTGTCTCGTCCATTTTATAGGTGATCTTGTTGACCGTCTCGCCAACTTTATTAAACAATCGGAGTACTCCAGCTCCACTCAGTGCCGATGTGCTTGTGGCCTTTGGTAATTCTATTTCTGTTAACAACAACAAATTAAAACAAAATTAAAACATTATTTTCAAAATCTTATAACGCCAGCCAAATTAAAAAAAAACGCCGATGGTACGGCCATATAATGAAAAGTGAGAATGGACATATTATAATGACCTAACATTGAGAAGAGGTTATATATAACAACAAAAATATATCTGGAAGGTGATAGATGAAAGAAAGAAAGATTTAAAACCGGTAATGATGAAAATAAATAAAAGATTCATTGCTCACAAACCTGCTTCGAGGAATTGCCTAAAATCTGGATCAATACATAAGACTGGATGTTGCGCTGTGCGATTAAGATATCTCTCAAGTGATGCGCGACGTCTCTCCACAAACTCTGAACTCCCGGCTCCTCCTGGGGACACTCCAGAGCCTTCCGTCGACTGATTGGACATCTTTATTTTTGTCATACCTGGAAAATACACAAAAACATGTTAGTACCATGTTTGTCGTCGATATATTGGCAGTAACAACATACGCCAACTGAAATTGATACAGCTGAATCTCCAGCTGAGTGTTCTAAATATATCTTTTCAAACAGTAGGAGAAAATACCACTTTGCCTCTAGTAAGTGGGTAGAATCAGAGTTGAACACCAAGTCAACTTGAAGCAGTCTGTAATCCTATAGTCCTTGATATTTATTCCTTTTATGGATAATTTGTTAAACATCATTTCCGTAAGAAAATCATCTTAAAAGCGCTGTACACATAATATTTAAGATATTTCATTTAAATTGTTTTACAACATATATTTGAGTAGTCATGTCGTGTTGTGACACTTTGTTTGCCAACGTTTCGGACCACATTGCAGTGTCCATCTTCAGGGCGGGT
>JAPMAF010000614.1:0-13646 GCA_026537445.1 Silvatares holzenthali | reverse complement strand
GTACAACATGAGGAAACGATGCTACGATAATAATAAAATCATTTTTTGATATTGATAAGTCCATCCATCACTTTCGATGTCGCCGTAGGTTAGATTTGATAACATGACGGCAAAATACTTTACTCAAAATGGCAAAAAATACTGCAGATGCATAAATTATGGGTAATTTATTAAAATGTTTTTAAATATTTGTGTAACATAAAAGTATTATTACTTTGCATTTAGGACCAAAGCTTATTTGATATTTTATAGCTTTTAATTTGCTACTTAAAATGGAATTTAACATTTTGTTGAGTGTTGAATACGCCGCACGCGATCGCAACGGCGGTGCAATGCGGCGATTAATCATGATTGTATTACATATAATACCGCTTGCCTAAATCGTTTGTTTTTTCTTTTTAATTATATTTATATGATTGATCGTACAATTAATCAAATGAGAAGTAGAGTGCGGGCTTTACATCCTTTTAAACGAAACCTCGTAGATTTTAATGTAGATCTGATAAAATATGAATGTTGACATAATATCTTTTTACCTGCCGTTTTAAATCGAAACATGTGGTACAATTAATTAAAGGAATAATAATTGTAAAATCTTGCCATTCTTAGTATAAAGTGTACTGTGCCGGTGCAGCGCCGAGGTGGTGAGTTGCATTAAATGCCCAAACGGTGTGGCGGATGACGAATGACTGGAACGGAAATCACATATTTTCACCGAGGGGGTGTTAATGGCCTAGCATTAAATTATTGTGATACTATTTAGGTTCTAATGAAATGGAAAGCAAGGCTCTATTGTACATAATTATCGTGGTTAAGCTATTTAAACTAAGTTTTAAATTTAACTTTAATTGTCTGAACGACGTCCGCAATCATTTCAAAATGATAATCCAACGCGATAACGAAATTATATTAAATTTAGTTAATATATTATAATACAATATTATAGACACAATATTTCCCAGTTATGTCGACATTAAATAGCAATTGAGGTATTTTAAAGCGAGATGAACTATGTATTTGGTACATTTTTAAATGAATACAATATAAATTGTGATTACATTTTATGTAGAAGATACATTATAATAAAATGTTAAATATATCTTTCACTGTTTCCTTCCTTTATTTCCTACCCTATTCTTGCCTCTTTATGTATGAAAGTGGTGTACCTTCCATAGTAGCCCAAAAGCTGCTCTAGATATATTCAATATTATAATATTCTATCTGAGTATTGTTATTCTTCTAAACTATTAATACTGAAGAGGATGATAAGGATTAAACAGTCGGAATGAGATGTAAGCCTATAAGTTATAAAAATAAAGCTATGAGGGATGCGAAAACACAGCAGACTCTGAATTCTCGATTATCATCTTTAAAACCTTGGAATAAAATAGTAAAGACTACTGATGACCCCATTTTGACTTAACAAGTGAACAAATTGAGTGTGAGACAGCATAAATATAATAAAAATAAATATTCAGTAAACTGGAACACAGATTTCTGGAATCATGAAAAGAAGAAAGCATATCATACGGAATTAAAATAATTCTCTCTTTCCTTCTCTTCATTTTACTTAACCCAGTGGTAGATTCACAAGAGACAGTAGTGATATTGATTGAAGAGTAGTAGTAGGTAATATGAACAGCGCCATGCATTCTATAATTAAATATACACGACGCCCAGTTTGGCTTTAGGGTGGGAGTATCCACAGAGAGTGCCATTCTAACATTGAAGCACACTGTCGGGTATTATACTGCACAAAGGACGCCCATATACGCATGTTTCCTTGATCTGTCAAAGGCGTTTGACTCAGTCCAGTATGATATTTTATGGAACAAGCTGAGAGATGCGGGTGTACCAAAACAGTTTGTAAATCTTTTTAAATACTGGTATTCCAATCAAAAAAACCAGGTGAAATGGGCGGATACAATCTCGGAGGAATACATACTGGAATGTGGAGTCAGACAGGGAGGGTTGAGCTCTCCACTCCTGTTTAACTTATATGTGAACCAGCTGGTTGGTGAGCTGAGTGACACACATGTCGGTTGTCATATTGATGGGACTTGTGTAAATAACATAAGTTATGCGGATGACATGGTGCTGCTCAATCCATCAATGAGTGGTTTAAAGAAACTCCTTTCTATTTGTGAGGCATATACGATGAATCATGGCCTGAAATATAATAATAAAAAAACTGAATTACTCGTTTTCCAGGCACCAAAAGTAGCATCACGCAGTGTGCTGCCTCTGTTTCTCAATGGAGAGACACTTAGAGTTGTTCAAAAATTCAAATATTTAGGACATATTGTCACTAGAGATTTGAGGGATGACGAAAATTTGGAAAGGGAGCGTAGAGCATTGTCAGTAAGGTGTAATATGCTAGCCCGCAGGTTTGTTCGCTGTATTGCAGATGTAAAAATTACATTATTTAAGGCGTACTGCCAGTCATTCTATTCGAGCGGCCTGTGGGTGAGTTATACACGCCGATCTTACAACGTTCTGCGGGTCCAGTACAATAATGCCTTCAGGAGGCTGCTGGGATTGCCGTGGCGCTGCAGCGCTTCGGGAATGTTTGCAGAGGCGCGCACGGACGGTTTCCCCGCGATAATGCGCAAGAAAGCCGCCTCCCTGCTGCAGCGCCTACATAACAGTCACAATAGCCTCCTGAAGATGATTGCTAATCGACCGGACTGTCCCATTCAAAATCATTGGGTGTGGACAGTTTTAGGTCAATAAGTCTAGAATAATATTATAATAAATTAAATAAACAAAAATAATATGTATAAATAACAATATGGAAAGTATGCTCTGAAATAAATTGTTATTATTATTATTATATTGGGAAATGTAATGCATGCTTGACGTTATGCATTTTTGAATGAAAAGAACAAAATGTTTTATTATACATTACAAAGAGCGATAGAATTCTTAGAATAGAATCGAACAATTCACATCACTGTAAAAGATGAAAAGTGGCTTGCATAAGATGATAGCTGATAGAAGCATTGTAAAAATGAAACAAGTCTATGTCTAACTTTGAGTTGATTAATGTTTGTATATGAAAGGTGTGGCTCAGAATACTTTCATATGACTCATACTGAATTGATGTCGTCATAAGGAAAATATTTCAGGGAGCATCTGGAGACCAGTTGGGCATAATTAATATAGATAATATAGACTGCAGATATGATTCATCAGGCAAAATTGAAAGGGTATCAATTACACTGCTTATTTTTTTCATTTGTTCAGTTATAAATTGATTTTATATTGCAACAAGTACATTGAACAAATTGAATTTCAATATACTAAAAATATAATTTTGGACCATTTAATGATTCTGGAGCAAAATAATATATCTCATGAAAACGAGGTGTGTTCAAATAAAGACCAAATATTTTCTATAAAATAAAATTTTATTGATAATTTTACAACAATTTAAGTTTTTTTTCTCTCTTTTAACAACACGCCATTCCCAAAATTTCTTAAATTTTTTTAATGCCTTCTGGATAACACATACTGTAATGATATGCAGTTCTCTTGCCGCATTTTCCTGAATCCCCACTGTGATTTTGAAATGATATTCTTTTAAAGTGGTTTTAAGTAGGCCTCGTGGTCGAGTGGTTAAAGGCACTTGACTAAAGCGTTGGAGGAACGCCGGAGGTCGCGAATTCGAATCCCGCCGGAGTGAAAAAAATATATATATAAAAATGATTTTAAATGTATGTGTATAAATATTTTTAAAAAAAATCGAAAACAGCAAAAAAATGCATTTAAAAATATATATTCACTCTGGACTGGAAAAAAGTGGTAGATCTTGTATCGCCCTGGAGCAATACCACCGTTCAGTGTTGTAAGTTAAGTGAAATGAATTTATCCATATTTCGTGATTAGAACTGAATAACCAAGTTTTCAATCTCTCCTCCGACTACTACACAGCATTTTCATGTGCAATTGTACAGTATGTTATAGACTCAGACGGATGATGGTGTCATGGTGTCTCATGTGTAGTATAAGATAAAAAAAAGCTCGGGAAATAGGAAAAAATCTGCTGGTGTTAGATCAGGGGAATAGGGTGGATGGGGCACAAGTGTCTGAGGTTTTGCTAGATAATTGCAGATGAGGAGCGATGCTTTGATATGTTATTGGGTTTCAAAGTGGGAACTATTTCAGCATCTGAGCCACGCACTTGCTAGAGATACTATAGATACTGTACTGGGATCTGGGAGGTTTTGTAGCGAATTGAGAGATTGTGCTTAGGGATATGCTTTTGAAGGACTGATGGCAGCGAGTCAACCTATCTATCTTCTTTAGTGTTGCCTTACCTTTAGACGCCTGAAGTTGCTACCCCTCCCTGTATCCTCTCCTTATCCGCCCGTCTCCTTACATTTAAATCTGTGTTTTTAAGTTATATTTTCTTGAATTATTATAAACTGTATTGTTTTATATACCATTTTAAGATTCCAATAAAGCGTGTGAGGAAGACGGGATGGAGAGAGAGAAAAGAGATTTCATTAGAATTATTAAAGATAGCAGTAAGTGAGAAATCGAAATCAGTAATCATCAATTTCTGCAAGATTTCACATTCGACATGGTTCAACATTCAAGTCTAGTTTTCCCGCAATTCAGGCACCTTGCACACAGCATTCCTCAAATGCAGCAATAATTCCTGGTACAACTGTTTGCTTACCCTAACCATGTGGTATAAATTCATGATGGACAGTGCCTTTCTAATAAAAAAAAATACCTATTTTATTGTCATATAGCTTGATGATGTACGGTCATAGTGAAATTAGGCAAATGGGAGTTTATTGCTAAAATTTGCTCCTAGGCACGCTCAGTAGTCTCAGTGCACTCCCCATACCAGTTGGCATACTATATAAAATGCTTGATCTTTATTTATTAAACAGTACAATTATTAAATATACAAAATCTAAGAAAAATTAAAGGAAATTGAAATATATGTATACATACTTACATAAATAACAAGATCAAAGAAAGATCGAACAAGATCAAAGAGTATAAACAAAGACAAGAAAAAAGTAATAAAACAAAGATGTAATAAGAAAAACGCAAAACAGGTAAAAACAAACAAACGGAATGGTGGGAGTAAAAAAGGAAAGATAGTTGTCAAGGGATAGGGACAAAGAAGTAAAAATACGTCATGGAGAGAATGATTTCATAATACATGATAGTGGGTTGTGAAAGGTGTTCAGGGCATTCTGTACATTGTTAAGAAAATGTGCAGCCCTAGTACTGAGAATGCAAAAACCAAGGTTTGTTGAGGAATGAGGTATAGTGAAAGGAACATAAGTATTTTCGTAGGCTTTCATGACCAAAAGATTTGTAAGTCAAATACTTTTGAGTAGTCATGTTGTGTTGTGACAACATGACATGACTACCCAAAAGTCTTTGACTTGTGAAAGAAACATGATTGGGAGAACTGGGGTAGTTTACCTGGGGCATGCAGATTGAAGGTAGCAAGGACTGATAGATTATGAATGTTATCTCATAGCAACATAATAAAATGTTGCACGAGGTGAAAATGTCCACGTACTTTTAGGGAATTGAGAGATTAAATTTAGTCAAATCTCATTATTTCACAATAAATCTATATTTATTTATTTATCTATTGAACAGTACTTGTATTGTAAGCCCCGTGAAATGGATTTATCAATGTTTCGTGACTAGAACTGAATAACCTGGTTTTCAATCTCTCCTCCAACTGCTAAATAGCATTTACACGTGCAATTGTACAGTATGTTACAGACCTAGATGAATTGTGGTGTCATGGTGTCTCATGTGTAGTAAAATATAAAAAAAGTACAATGTACCAAGTTAAGTATTTATTTATTTAACAGTACAATGTACCAAATATAAAAAAAGTATAAAACAACAAGAAAAAAGAAAAGATAAATAATAGTTAATTTAAAAAAAGGCAAATACGTGTTAAGTAAAGCGAAAGGGTGGTAGATATAAGTAAAAAGGATGAGATGGTTATTAAGAGATAGGGACAGAGGAATAAGGATTTATGATGATACGGAGAGACGCAATGTTTCCATAATACTTGATAGCGGGTCATAAAATATGTCCAAGGCATTCGGTAGGCCGATAAGAAAATATACACCCCTGGTACTTGGCATGAAGGTACCAAGGTTTGTTAAGGAATGAGGGATAGCGAAAGGAGCATGATTTCGAAAACGGAGAAAATTTACTGGGGCATGCAGATTGATGGTAGCAAGTACTGATGGATTATGAATGTTACCTCTTAGCAACATAATGAAATGTTGCATGAGGTAAAGAGATCTGCGCGATTCTTGGGAATTGATAGATAGCATGCCTAGGAGGAATCTGGAAGGGAAAAATATATAACATCGTGCCATTTCACGATAAGGGTAGGCAGAGAAAGTGGAGCGTCACCTATCTCTGTCCTGACATACATTTCATACTTTCTCCACATTAATACATTTCATCATACATTCACAACAGTTGTTGAGTCTCTTATTATCTGTTTCTATCAAATTCTAGACCTTCCTAGCGCCACCAAGCATATTTACAAAATAGATCTGTTTTCAATGTGTAGGTATTTAGTATTTACGTCGTTGAAGGTATGTCCTTTCTCTATTAAGTGATTTGCACTACTCTATTCGCATTACCACACTATTCTGTTACTACACTATTCTCATTACTCTGCATTTGTGAATCACTTAATAGAAAAAGGACAAAGATTTGTTTTATTATTCTTTCATATACAATTCACTCGACATGTCCAAACCATCTCAAACACTCAACTTTCATTCTATTTATGTTTGTTACTTTCAATTTGTATTCTTCTCTAATATTTTCATATCTTATCCTATTACTCAGGATCTTTCTGCACATTCTTCTCATCTATACTACATTTCTTCATTAATTTCTACATTTTTTGCTAAGTTCATGTTTCGCTGCCATGTAGGATGGTAGATACCACTATACTACACAATAAATTATTATTTTTTATAATTGAACTTCATGAAACTCAATAGTTATGTTTCTAATGATTTGAATGGTCCCAACTTACAATTATTATTATTATTATTCCATCACGCTGTTTCCCCGAAGGTGTAGACAGAGAGGATCGAGCGCCAGACCATTCTATCCTGACATACATCTCTTGCTTCTTCCACATTCAATCTCCTCATGCATGCTCTGCGATTATTCCGACTACGAACAGAGCCATCGATTAGGATTTGGTTAATCTGTTCATGCCACGATTTCCTTGGCCGGCCTCTCTGTTGCATACCTTCAACATTCGCATCGTAGATTTTCCGTACCAATCTCTCAGCATCCATTCGTTCAACATGCCCAACCCCCTCACGGAATTTCTCTTCATTTTATCAATAACGCTTACACCCGCTCCACATTCTTTCCTTTTTAATTAAAATAAATTTTACAATTAAAAGAAATATCAACAAATATTGTCATTTAATAAACAATTTATTAACGTGGATAATGTGGATAATTTATATAGCGCCGTTTTCGTGAGAATATCACCTCAAGGGCGCTGCAGCTATATTAATAGCTATTGTGGTGATGTAAGCAAATTATCAATTATAATAATTTTATTTATTTATTTATTTAACAGTACAATGTACCAAATACAAGAAAAAATAAATAATAAACAAGGAAAAGAAATAATAATACGAATATCCAAAAATGTTGTATAAAATTTATCAAAGTTCTATTCTATAATTTTCATACTTTTTTTTATTAATTTGATAATAAAATCTCTTTATTACATGACATGGAAAGGGGGTGTGCATTTTTGCAGAGTTTTTTTTTTAACAAATATCATAAGTAAACAACATAAACATTAAAAATAAACTATAATCTTTTTTAATAATCAATGGCTGGAATTGTCAGAAGAGATTGATTTATTTATTTATAGTGGACCCATCCATCTTTGCAGTAAAGTCGAATCGGCGAAAAATAATAAGAATAGCATTTTTTGGCAATTCCATTCAATTTTAAGTGAATTGATTATGTGTGTCTACCTTTATTGGATAGGCATTTACTTTTATTGAAAGGAAGTTTTTATTTAAGGATGAATATATTTATAACCGTAACGAATTGTAAAATAATATTTGTTATATAATATCTCGGTAGTTGTTGTGCCAACATAATAAATAAATCAATGAAAATGACGAACGTTATTCACGGATCCGATATGCGATCCGCATTATACTAGTGTGTAGTACTGTACTGCACATTATTGCGTTGTGTTATACTGTACCGTGCCGTACCGTACCGCATCGTACTGATAGAGATTTTGAAAAGACGCGCGCTGTGTTTGTCACGGCGCGGCACAGCCCGAAAACATTTCTTATATCACGTGACCGCGATCGATCCAATCGTAGAGTGCGTCTTCCTAGGTCCATTCAACCTCGTCTCGAGCTCTATACTCTATACGTCTATCCGGGGGAAGGGACATTACGCACCAGTGTACAATAAATGTTTCATGTTTCAACTATAGTCATCTCACTTTTACACACGTACACGCGCGCGCGGAATACGTAACGCGAAAGGAATAGGAATACAATACATTGATTTACAAGAGCTCTCGGCTCGGCTCATGGGCAATGTTGGTTTCCGATGTGGGTGTTCGTGTGTAGTTGGATGTCAGATATTTCATAAAAATGCTCGAGTCGCCGTCGGTGATCCGGATATAGTCGACAATTTCGCGCGATTCGATAAATCCGCGACAGACGCACAGCGGTGAAGTG
The DNA here is from genome assembly GCA_026537445.1 of Silvatares holzenthali. NCBI lineage: Eukaryota > Metazoa > Arthropoda > Insecta > Trichoptera > Pisuliidae > Silvatares > Silvatares holzenthali. Next base: position 4,890 of record JAPMAF010000614.1, on the reverse strand, counting down.
GGAAGCGAGTGATCAGAAGTAGGAATATGATAGGAATAAAGGCGAGTGTTTATTTACTGTCAGGCTCTGGGAGATAAGCTATAAGCCGAGCTCTGGTCGGGGGAGCGACGGGGGACGGGACGGGACGGGGCCGGGGCTCTGGAAATACTACGATGGTCGGATAGTAACACTGTTTTACAACCGCGCTCGGGTCGCCTCCGCTCGCGGTGTTGCATATCGATAATTTACATCATCCGTTTCGTTTTCTTGCTATTACGGCACCTCCATATTGCAGTTCTCCGACAGTTCCATTGTGAGATCGCATCGTTCCTTCCCCTCTTCCTCGGACGTGTGCGGTATGTGGTGTACAGTGCGGTGTGGATAAAACAATGGAAGGCAGCGAACAGTGAATAATAGGTACGTTCGTCAGCATAGTTCCACTCCGCTCTGTGTCTGTCTGTCCTGCCCGCTATACTCGTAATATATGTATTATAATAGCGCGCTGTTAGGAGGAATTAATTGTCCGGTAATGAGTTTGATACTCAAGGTCTTCGTGAGTATTTGCAACAAAAATATTTTCAATTTTTCGCATCGAGAAAAATCTCCTCGGATTCAGTTTTCCGCGACGTACTTCAGGCGAGTGCATCTGTCAAATTCGGATTGTCAAGATATTAATTTAGCACGCCAGATATTTCCGTGAAAACAATCTTCACCAGTCGGCGGTCGCCGATCGTTGACGTTTGGAACATTTCAGTGTCCACCGAGAGTGCGCGATGTTTGCGATGTCGGTTGTATTTTTTTTCTCCGAAGATCTAATTAATTTCATTGCTGCGGGGGGAGATAAACATGTGCTTATCTTTTTCATGTCATATTACACGCAAATGTGATAAAATTATGTAAAATAGCGAGCATTTCTCGCTATAAAAAACACCGCATTTTTCTTAAATTTACCAAACCACTCTTGTTGAAATATTTATTTTATTTTTACCCTGATTGTTGTTAAAAACAGTAATCACGACCAATTAGGCCTTGAATCAAACACATCATTTTACTTCCATCATTTTTCCAAATTTCTTCAAAATATTACTCAGAAGATTAAGATTTGATAAAATTCATAAATCGGTTGACCTTGGGGCTCCAAAACACTGAATAACTTTCATGCAGAAAACATCTTCGCATTATAGGTGTGACTCAGAAAAGGTGAAGCTTTGTTACGAAAATAAATTGCACCAACTTAGCAATATTGCACCTTACTAAGGCACGCTTTACGAGTAATACATACCCCAAATTCCTCCACAGTGCGACTCGCTTTTTATATCATGCGTTTAATGAAAGTTAAATGTTTTTGTATTTTAGTTGATGGAGAAAGCGAAGAATTAGGATTGGGGGATGCAGAACCACTTGAGGGATCGCGACACGCCTCCGAGGCGTCAGTCTCCTTTTCCCTATCCTGACATCGATCATCAGGTACTGCAATTATTTGTCCACGCTTTTTCTTGATTTTCTGATGAATTACCATATGCGTATTTCCCATTTTCCTTGTTGATGGTTGAAAGATGCACCTTTTAAATTAATTTACCAATCACATTGCTTACAAATGTTCATTTTGACATGACGTTTCTTTAAATTGACATTGGTAAACAATGGAGGATTGCAATGAAATTTGAATAATGAATTGTTTTGAGTGAAGTTACAAAGACACTCGCAATCCTATGCTTCCTACCTATTGAAATCGCCTATGGTGCATAAGTTGGTGTATGCCTGGTGAATATTTTATTGAATCCATTCACTGTACGAGTGTTTAATTCCCTTGGTAGAAACACATTTTCAATAAATATCAGTTTAAAAGTATATAAATTGCTATCAAAGTTGGATCAACTATGTCATTTTCTCATTCTTTAGTTAATGTAATGTTAATCCTCTGTTTAACCGCTATTGCTATCATAAGATAAAAGTATAACAATTGTTACAAATAAAATATTCATTTTAATTTTGAAACATGATGATAACCAATTAGATAAAATATTTATTATAATTTATTTAGTGTTGATAAAAATTCACATTGTATGATTTTTTAATAGATCCCCGCTTCAGTCATCAGCAGCGTGGGTTCAGTGAGCATTTCGGCTGCCGTTCTGAGTTCTTCACATTCGCAGAAGCCAGAGTTTAGCATGGCCAACCCGAATTCGGGAGGCCAGCCATCCTTCCAGAGGGCTAATTCCGTTACCGCTATGGCCAACAGCCAACCGAGAACGAGCGCGCAGACCGTACCTCCGACGCAACAAGTGACAGTGAGAAAGTTGCCGAAAAAGAGAAAATATGATCCGTCTGAACTGGAAGAAATGGAGAGGAGCTGCCCCAATAACAATGGGCTTATCGCTGCGGAATTTCAGCCTCAAAATCAAATGATGCAAGAGCCACAGCCGTCTGTGTCTCCCGTTCAGAATTCTGGATATCCTTCCATCGATCTTTCCGAATGGAGCGATTACAGAGTGCTATCCAAACAGAAAGGTCTCTATCTCCCCGGCGTCATCAAACAGGTAGACGGTGGTCGCGTGGTGGTGGAACTGGACGGTCCGGAAGTGTCCACTGTGGTTTACAATGATATATTCGGTGCGGACAAGTACTATATTATCGGTGACTCGAGCCCATCTGTGGGACAGGTGGATCAGGGAACTCGGTGTGTTGTAAGGACTACAGACAAGGACAATAGTGTACAGAACATATTTGTGGAAGGTGTCGTGATTGATGTGCTCAATTCCCCTATACGGTTTCGTGTGAAGGTAAGGATTTTTTTGTCATTTATTTATATCGAAGAAAATAATTTTTCTTCTTTGGTCTAATATTCTCATGCTTCTTGAATTGTTGTTTAAATTTATTATATCCCAATTCTGAAATGTGACCAAGACTCGATTGTGATCTTGTGAATATATTTTCATTTTATTTATATCGCTATTTTTATACAAATCGAAATACAGTAAATTCGAGGCAATGCCCACTTCACTAAGTGTGCACTTGCGTCGAAGTGGACTTACAGAACGAAAAATAATTAAATAATTATAAGTGAAACTTAAATAATTAAGAACGAAAACAATAAAATAAGTAATAATAACTAAAATGGAAAAAGAAAAAAATATGTACATAAGACCAAGAAAAGCAAAGAAGAAAAGATTAAAAGAAGCGTGGAAAAAAAAGAGAAGAAACAAAGTAAAGAAACAACAGAGACCAGAAACAAGGGTCTATTTCATAAATAATGCATATAATTTTTTATTTACTCACATATTTGTATTTTTGACAGTACCTCTTTACAATCCTTTAAAATAGTCTTTCTGCTTTTAAATTACCGAGTTCCAACATGTAAGCTTTGCAATTTCATTCATTTGACAAATAACTCAGGTAATGGCGGCAGTAAACTCCTCATGCAATGAATCAACTATGTTCTCGCATGGGATGTTTCATGTAGGCGCATGAGGTAAACTTTCCAAAGTGTTCATGCAGCTTTTCAGATATGATGGTGGTCTGCAAAGGAATATTGTGGAGAATAAGTGACCCAGCCTTAACAAATTCTGATCAGGTTTTGTGTTATTATTTAGTTCAGTGTTTGAATGAATTACACATACAACCCTGTAATACTTCATCTGCACGGGACTGTTATGATGATCGTAAGCAGAGACCATAATTTGATTGAGATCGAAGACATTTTTTTGAACATGGGAATAATGAGCTCTGCCATGCGTTCAACTGTGATTTCCAGCTAAAGTGTAACTCACATTCCATCAATAGTGATGATTCAATGCCGCAAAGTTTGGCTATTAATGTCAAATTATCATTTCAACAAGGTTGCAATGTAAAGGCATTTGTACTTCTGTTCAGTCACAGTACTCAAGACTGGTGCTGGTGCAGGCTCCATTTTAAAATTGCATTATTAAACAATATATACTATTTTGATGAAACAAAAATGCTTACCTCTTAATCAGATCTTACATTACAACAAACGTAATATTCACTATCAACACATTCTTCATTATGCAGTGTTGCCAATCTGTGCATTATTTATGAAAAAATCCTTATAGAATAATTTGCAGGCGATCTGTTCTGAATGTAGGTAAATCCAAAGTGTTGAATTTTGAAAGAGATAATTACCGGTTGCCAGATCTTCGTAATCAACAAGTGCCTGGAACAAGTAAATGATTTTACTTGTTTTGGCAGCAGGATCAAGACAGACAGTAAATCGGCCAATGATATTGATAAAAGAGTGACTGCTATAAGGTTAACGGTGCTATGCTATGTATTCTATAATCGGCAATAAAATAAATGATCCTGAAGGAATCATAATTGACAATACATAATGAAGTCTCGTACCTTGGTATATGGTAGCAAACACGTGAAGTGTGCACAAGAAGAATGAAAACTGAATAAATTCAGCGAAGATGAAATCATTAAGAAGAATGTGCAGATCCAGAATGATATTGAATAGAAGAATAGAAGAATATTGATTCAAAGTAATCTTGGAACAGAATGAGCGTTGGGTATTCGAGAAGGTTTGGACATGTTGAGTTGATAGTGATTGGAAGAATAGTACAGAAATAAAATGTAAATATGATTGGCAGAGCGATGCGGGGAAAACTTAGAAGAATTTGGCAGAAACAAGTTTCCCAACTTCTAATTGAAGCAATATCAAAAGCCTCGACAGCCGTTATTTATTATTTATTACATGGATAATTTATTAAGCGCTGTTTACGTGGAAAAATCACCTTAAGAGTGCTGTACAGCTTTATACTTAAATATTTTATTTGACATTTTTGTAGGTTTTATATTGAAATTATAGTAATAAATAAAGAAATATAATGTTATGTTGATTATAATGTATTTAATTCTTGATGGTTGTCTTGTGAAGATCCGGGGTAATCC
>JAPMAF010000612.1:0-13652 GCA_026537445.1 Silvatares holzenthali | reverse complement strand
AAATAAAACCTTTATTCCGGGGCACACAATACATAAATGAAGGAGAGGCTTATGTAAAATTCTTCAGCTAACCAGCAGGGCTATCATTTTTATCGATATTAGCAACTAGGAAGAATTTGTATCGGACCCACCTGCAAAGGAATCTACATAATATTTTGAAAATGGTATTTTCCCACTTCGAGATTTCCTTGGGAATGATAGTGCAGTAGTCTCCCGTTGCTTTCGGTACCGCAGATAAGAACACATGTCTGATGAGTCCCTTTAAGAAAAACAAACAGCATCACGACACAATTCGAACTCTGGGATTCGAACCTTTTTCAGAAACATCTATAAAAGCAACAGAAAAGCTCCCACACATCAGATAAGGAAAATTTTGTGTATAGTATCTCTCAACTAACGTAGCATCAGTATTTACTTTAGATATCCAAACATAACTACTTGGATTTAAAGAATAAATTTAAAGAATATACAGCAATTTAAGGATCATATGGCACTCAAAAATGCGTAGTAATGCAAATGTGTCTTTAGAATACATTGAAAACATCCGCTGTCGCATGACACATGATGAAAAAGAGGCATCCTTACGACATTGTTCCTCTGCGAATGAGTAGAGCTTAGCAGAAGTTTTTGAGGAATATCATAGGGTGAATTACACCTTCCTTCTCTCTAACGCTTCCGGACTGGGTTGTTTTAGAAGGCTCTTGTCCGCGCAGGTAAGATAGGAGTTCTTGAGGAAGGCCGCGACATGCACCCGCGGAGGAAGTTGAGGGATCAGACTAGTTTCTAGTTGAGTGTCTATACATCGAGTCGGTTGTTTCGTCTTGTTGTGGGACAAGCAGCTAAGCTGATCTACATACACTTTGTTCTATCTTTGAAGGGCATTGTATGCTCAGTACTCCCTACTTACTCATCCGTACATCTTTCCATCCAATCTGTATTGTATTGCTGATTGAACTTTACTATAGATGTAATTGCAAAAAATTAATTATCGTGTTGAGCCGGAGCAAATAAAGATTGATATTATGTTCGTTTCATATATTTTTTTAACATTCGAATCGAAAAAAATTAAACATAAATAGATCATGAACGAGAGAATCCAATATAGTAAACTTTTCTTTTTTTGGTTCCGAGTGTGTAGTGAATAATCAACTCAAAATATAGCTTGAGAAAACTGGCGATGCAACATCGATCTCTGCGCTTAAATGTATAGCCCACAGTATCCAATATATAATGTAGGCGAAATTTCCTTACTTTCTCTACTTGACACCTCTTCCAAAATATTCGATCTAAGGAAGCCTAGCGGAGATCTACGCCTAGCGTATTATATATCAATATATAATGAAGGTACTCGGTAAGTATCACCCATAAAAAGGGATCATTTAATTATTATTTACATGTAGATATAATCAATAGAATGCGATCAATATTATTTATCTTAAGGACGTTTCTTTTTAGTCTGAAAATTCTTTTAACTACGTCTATGTTCATTATTTACAATCGCCACATATTTTCAAAATAATTATCAATCGATCAAGAAATGTATTTCATATTATTAAGTACTTCTTAGAAATGTATGCGAACAATCCAACTCTTTCGCTGCCAAAAGTCTTTTGTTTATTTAAAATCATTTCTTGACAATGAAAACTTGGGTATATCTTAAGATGGGCTAAAGCTGAATCAGTGCATTAGGTAAGAAATGAAAATATTGGATTGTGTATAATATTGCGTAAAGTTGGCTACTTCAATTTATCAAAAAAAATTAAGATTACCATGAAAAATTATTTCTTTCCTATTATAATATAATAATATCTACGTGGAATATTCTATGAATAGAATTCAGTGGAAAAATATCCAGGACATGGTCAAAGTTTACACGGACTATCGTTTGTAAGATGATGAAATTATAAAGGATTTTTATTTTTTCCACTTTGCATACTGCAATGTACTGGGGATCTGATTGTCCCAAAAGACCGATGGATAAAAAATCGCGATCCTCAACTAATGACTGTGATGAAAATTTTGACCACATCTTGAATTTAGATATTTTTCAACATCATTAGAACCTAATACATATTATTAAATATAATAATTGTAATAAAGCTGAAAAAATGCTCCCCGCATTGGTTTCTCTGTATAAAACCAACGGTAGTTTAGAGTATATTCAAACATATTAAGTAAATACATACTTGAGAGGAGCAACATTTGTGGAGCGTGTATGACAAGACGCATACATAAACGGTAAGCTGAAAATTTTGGTCAGAACAGACACGCGATAACCAGTTCTTCAGCAACTGAAAACAAATCTGGTGTGCAGTGAGAACGTTTATTAACTATCTATTATTTAAAATGAAAATCGAAAAAATTATGAAAAAAACTTGCATTTCTACTTTTCTTTTTCGTTTGTCGTGATATTAATTGTGCAATAAAACACCAAAATAATGTGGATACTAACAGAGGATCCAACGATTCACGATTCAACTTAATTGCTTTCATTAGATATAATCAAGCTGATATTGTATGACAGCCGTTTTATTAACTTTCCAAATGTCTCTTCAAATGTTTGTGAGATTTTATATAATCGGCAGTGAAAGAGTTAAATTAAATTCTCAATAACTTTACAATTAAATCCGAAAAACAACAAAATCGCAAATATCACTTTAAATCTTTCATTTAAGAGTCCTATCTCTTCGCTTATCTTACAATCCAAATGCGGATTTGTATCTAGATTTTTCAAGCAGATACTTGCTGAAAATACCAATACAATCAACCGATTGTATAACAATTAATACTTAAGAATAATAAAATTTAAGAAGTTGTTTAATAAACAATTAGTTGTATTTAACGCAATCAAAAGACTTAAATAAATAACGATAAATGGAATGTATTGGCAATAAACTAAATTAACATGAATATATATTTCAAACACAAAATAGTAAACATATTTTTACAATATTAATTATTTTTCTATTTACTGACAGTAAAATCTGGGAGTAACGAAATAAAAAAATTGAATAAGTATTTGATATTAGTGGGTAACTTTGTGATTTTTTCCAAGTTTGAATATTATTATTATTATTATAAATACAGATTTATTTACTTATATTTATTTTTGCCTGATGTATTGATATGAGTTTGTGAATGTAACTACGAGTTACAACTCTCCTCGAGTCATTTTCAATTAGAGAACTCTACCTATACTTGAGGTATCTATATGCGAGTACCTACTTTACGGGAAAGTCGAAACTCGTTTTTATATTTACAAAGGCATTGTAATAAATGATATTAAAATATATTTCCAAAATAAATTACTTTTGTATTGAAAATACAATTTTTATTATTTAAATAAATGAACAGATTGTAACCTTTTAATTACAGATAGTAAAATTTGTGAATTATCATATAATTTTGTTAAAATTGATCATCATAGTTGATGTGTGGTATTTTGACAAACACCTATATATAAAATTTCGAGAAACTGATATTGCAATTAATAATTATCTATTAATTTTCAATTATTGCATAATAATATATATTTACAACATAAATGCATTAGTAAAAACATTATTTTAAGAAAAGATTGATAAACGCTAATCGAAAACGAATTAAAATGCAGCAATTTTTATTACATCAATTTATACTTTATAAAATATTAATAAAACGTATAAAAACAATGTGACAATATATCGATTTTTCGGCAGTTCGTAATTAAGGGTTTATATATATAAAAAAAATATTGTGTGGAGATGCCTCGTTTTATGAAAAAAGGTTTATTATTTGTAACGAAATATCTTTAAAACGAGAAATGTCCATCATATATGATTCGCAAACATATATCAAATGTAATTTGTCGTTTGGAATTGTGAATTGTTTTATTACTAACAAAACATGTATTTCCTCGGAATTTGTACCCAAATGCGAATCTCTCCAGATATAATCGTATCTCTAAGTCAATATATTGCTATACGTGATAATTTTAGTTCATGTTCTTAAATTGTATTTCAAAATGCAGTAAAATGTTTAAATATTACAACAAATCTTGTTCAAATGATAAAAAATACATCACTATTAGTCAACGGTATAAAATTTATTTTATAGCTGAATCTACAAAAGCAATGAAGAAACCCTTTTATCTTAGAATCAAAGTAGTACATTCTTGATTCTTGGTAAGCCCATTAATATCCAACAATGAAAATTTACCTCCTGTTTACAGTATATATTCTCAATCTGCATTTCTTTTCGATTCTCATACAATTACATTTTCTACCAATACGATTTCTTTTACATCTTTGTATAGAGATTCTTAGTCTCAAACTCTAAATCTGAGAACAGAAAAACACATTCACCTCATCTCGTCATCTCTACACTTTGTATTCGGAGAATAAAGAACATTGGAAATTACGTTTACTCTCAACATTTATATAAGCAGCCAACCGCACTGTAAACGAGTAATGCAAATATCCAAAAAGTGGCTATTCTGTGAAGTTAGCAGGTACAGCTTTTTGCCAATAAGTTGGTATTTTTACACAAAGCGTTTATTTTTTTTTACCACAGATGATGGGTGATGGGCAGTAATTTTGGAATTACGGCAAGCCAGGAAAGACTTCTAGTTCCTTCAAAATACTCACTCAATACCATTTTCCCGAGGCTACGGGATTTGCGAGCATTTTTAACCGGAAGTGCAATTCCCCAGGGGACTCTCCGCGCAAATTAATAACGTTAGAATTTAATTCACCTCTAGTTAAAATTTAATAAAATATAAGATACGGTACGGAGAGCGGAGAAAGAGGAGAGATTTGAAATAAACCGATTAAAATTCTGCCCGGGGAGTGAAATTGGCTTAATGATTAATTGCAGTTTGCAAAAGAGCTTTGCTTGCTAGCTTGCACAGAGCAAATACCTTCCATTATTTTATTTCTGTATTGCATATCCGATTTTCATAGAGGTCGATAATTTTTTTCAAAATTAAAATACAGAGCCCTGTTGTCTTTTGTTTGGAAGTGTTGCATGCACTGAATATGTCAAAGTATCATGTTTACAACGTTTAGATTAGATTTTGCGTATTTATATTTGAGTACAAACGGGCACATTTGCGCCATACGTTTGCAATAAAATATTCAGAGTACAATGTCTCTCATTGATAAGGATATCTTTCACGCTATAGTGGAACATACCCAAGGAATGCCACTGAGAGGATTGCTAAGAGGATAAACATAAATAATTCAAATACTTCATCATTTTAAATGTCTCAAACTACACGGTAGTTCAATCGAAAATATTGGTAGAATAATCACTGATAACAAGAATGGCTATAAAATATTCAAAGGAATGTTAGAAACCACTGTTGGTGAAAGGTAATGTATTTTTGATCATACGTTACACGTGAGACATCGCGACACTACCATCTGTCTGGGTCTGTAATATTAAGTGCAATCGCACATGTAAATGCTGTGTAGCAGTCGGAGGAGCAATTGAAACCCCGGTTATTCAGTTCTAGTCACGAAACATGGACAAATCCATATCACGTGGCTCATAACACTGAACGGTGGTATTGCTCCATGGCGATACAAAATCTACCACTCTTTTCCAGTCTATAGTGAATACACGTTTTTAAATGCATTTTTTACTGCTTTGATTTTTAAATATATTTTAACACTTATATTTTTAAAATCTGTATAGAAAAATTAGTTAATGTATTCTTGATTTCAACCTTGCTATATGGTATGAAAACGTATATTGGTTTTAATGTATTAGAGACGAAATTGTTGAAGATTCATGAACGATCGGACAAGAAATGGAATTATAAAGAAAGAACGTCAAAGAACACTGTAGCAATAAATCTGGTAATGTCTGAAAGAAGGTTGTGCATTTGGCCGAAACGGACGACGGTGCTTTAGAATAAAGATAAATTGAATATATTCAGTTGAAATTTTATTTGAATCAATCTACCATACGAAAAGCGCACTCGAATGGGATGCTCAGCAATTTGCTACGGTCAATAGTAGCTTCGTATTGCGTCGCCTGGAAAATATTGGGAAAAAAATATTTATTCGCCTGCGCGAACAATGGCCCGCGAATGCTTTTAAAACGCATCAGTATTTGTTTAATTGACTGGTAAAGCTTTAAACTCTTTTGTGGAAATTTGATTCGTACAACCGACTAACAATGCTGCTGTAAATGGATTTTACGACATATTGAGTGCAATAAAAAAAAAAGATTTGCTGAAAACTGCTAATGGAAAAAATGTATATAACCTTATAGATGCCGCCCGATACAAGGGCTACCTAGGACTTGAACAAAGGTTTACTCAGTACTTAAATAAGCGCATTCACATCACAGTTAAGCTGACTTTTACACAGGCAAATTTACCTTAAAGAAAGACCTGAGTTCGAAACGATAGCAAACAAAATATTTCAACACGACATACTATAAATTTTTATATTATAAATTTGAAAGATTACAACACTACAGCCTTTAAAAATTACATTTGATTTCTGATTGCTTGCCATATAACAAATCTTTCGTATTATTAATGAAAAAGTATAAAATGTACACATTGTTAATTAAAAACTAACGTAAGGATTACGCAGACAAGTTTAGGAATAAATAACGATTACTAGGTCAAATATCAACAAATTACGAGTAGAGAACATAATTAAGTATACATAGAAAAAAAAATACAACATTTTAAATGCTTTTATTTGGATACAAATCATTTATAGCTACAACACTATGAATATCGAGAAAATAAATGTTTTTTTTTGTCGGTTAAAATGTTTTCTAAAATCGCAAAGTCCAGATGATCGTTTTGACTTAAGTATATCCGGTCTCACTTAGGACTATTTATGTAAGGAAACAGAAGAAAATTACGTGAGATTTTTCAGGAAATAATTCCGTGAATGCGTCAGGAACATTATGCGAAATGTGGTCATTACGCGAAATGTACCATATAAAAGACGTGAGTGTATCACGCTCTTTGAACTGATGTACATTCAGAGATACCTAGCTATATTGCATCTCTTAAAGATTGTCGGTCTCGTGGTCGAATGATTAAAACACTTGACTACAACGTTGGAGGTCGCGTGTTCAAATCCCGCCGGAGTGAAAAAAAAATAATAATACAAAAATGCATTTTTGATTCAGATATATTTAAAAATCAAAATAGCAAACACATGCATTTAAAAATTTATATTTACTCTAGACTGGAAAAGAGTAGTAGATCTTGTATAGCCCTGGAGCAATACCATCGTTCAGTATAGTACGCCGCGTGAAATAAAAAGAAATTAAATAGAATTTTATAAAAAATAGAAAACCACAAAGTAACCGAAAAAAAAATATGTTCTTATTAATTTACACAAGCCATTGTGAACCATACTAAATAATGAAAATTCATATACGCAATGAACTGGGATGCTTTAAATGAAATGTACCAATGTGTTTTTCCAATACATTCTCGAATGATAAAAATAATATCTTAAAATTAAATATGCACAAGTAAGATAACAGCACTTCATGCGCGTTGTTAGAAACAAATGTAGACTCAAAACAAATGTAGACTTAAAACTAATGTTGACTTAAAACTAATATAGACTTAAAACTAATAATTTTTAAAAATCATTAGGAGGCATTGCTCTCCGTACGATTATTATTCGAAAATGTTTCTCAATTACTAGAACAACCTTGATTTGATTTATACTCAAATTGATAATTAAAATAACTTAATAATTAATATATACAATGTTCAAATGCCACTACGGACAACACCTTTCTCCATCGTGGAGCACATAATACAGGGGGTGGTAAAAATTTTCACCTTAACATTTTTAATTAATTTTTAAAAATATATTGAGATAGAAAATAGTTTCACTATTATTCCTTTTTTTCTTTAAAGCTATTGATTTTTATATCTTTCATGTATATAATCATCAAGGTACTCTGCTTAATCTAAAAATATTTTTTCTATATACTTTTTCTTGTCCTTAGCCTCCAAAAAAATTTTACCTCTAAAATTTGCGAATTACATTTTTTTTCGATATTATCTTGGTGTTGCGTTTGCTAGCGTCGAATGGTAGGTAAGATGAATATTATGCTAATTTTTTTATAATTTAATTTATAATAAAGATGAAAATATTATTATCTAAAAGGAATTTGAAGCTAACTATCTAGCTACGTTTTAAGTCAAGGTAGTAGAATTAAAAAATATATGTTAAGTACGTTAATAACATAAATCTTGAAATATCCAGTTGTTCGATTCAATATAATAATGAACTATTACAAAATTTTGATGTTTTATATTGGTGATATTTTATTTTAAGTAATTTTCAGGTAACAAGGTAAACGGAGCCATGTTTTCGGTTTTTCATAGTAAAGTACTCTCAAACACTCCGTCAAAAGATTTCAACTTAACTGTAGACAAGCGTTACTTGGACATGACAGATAAAGGATAGAAGACGAAGAATGTGCGGAAAATGTGCTAGTTAGAAGAAATAAACCAAAATAGAACGAATATTGAGTGAATTCTATATGAAAGGATAGACAGAAGCAGATTTGTCACTTCAAATTGAAAGTAATCTTTTAAAATAAAGATGTAAACATTAATGATATTAATAAGCTGCTGTGGTCACAAATGTTACATAGAACTTCGAAGCACGTAAACATATAAAGTGAGTAATAAGAACTTCTGATATTTCATAAGTAAAATACCAAACACAAACTGCAAAAGAAAATCAATTGAAATAAGGCTGAATAATGTGAAGTGGCGATTTGGACACATCGCATCATTTTTCTATACAGCCGTCAGTAGAAAATAGACGAAACGAAATCTTTGAGACATGCGGATGTACTTGGAAGGACAATGCGAAGAAAATATTGAAGAACTTAAAACGAGAGCAAGTGTTTTCACTTTTAACAGAGTTAATCCAACTATAGATTGATAGGATAGTACAACAGTAACATTGAACAGTAACATTGAACAGCAACAGTCCGTGAAAAGTAAACCGCTTTTATAAATTGAAAAGGAATGTATTATTTTTTCCAGGTTTGTCGTGGCTCACGATATAAACCAGAAACAATTTGAATTAAAATATCACCAATATGATGCCAAAATAAATAAATAAATATAAAACAAACCTCCAATACACTTCGGAGAAGGACCTAAATAAAAAAAGCCTCCTAATACCAAAACCATCTTATATTTAAATTTGATAGGTAATTAATTTTAAAAATCCTAGTCTACGAAGATACTACCAAGTTATACTCCGACTTTAAAACGAAATATATTTCAACTACAATTAAATCTCACTTTCGCCGAACCAGGCCCTGTCTAAAGGGTTTCCTTATCCCTTATCCCTTCCTCTAAGCCCTCTACATTTTATAAATAACAGCCCATCACAGTTACCGAGTGGATACTATTTTTTTAATAAATAGTTTGGCTGCTTTAAACATCCACATATTTTTTTTTAATATTTAAAAACCCGCGTCAGACTTGTTTCATGTTATAGTACACTTTAGTCGTAAATATTATGAAAAATATTCTTTATTTATGACACCGAGTTCACAACATCAAACACATTAAATCCCTACTTTACATTTCAAAAAATAAAACGTGTTGTTTTTTTCTTTTTGTTTAACTACTTTGTAAAGGATTTCTTATTTCAACGATTATATGGATAAATCATAGGATTATTAACTCACTGATCTTTGCAAATTATTCGCTAAATATCTTGTAAACCATTCAGATTATTAGAATAACATTTTCCCTTGAAAACGAAGGTACAGGTGTATTCGTTTACTTTAAAATTAAAAATATTGTTATTTCGTAATGAAAACAATCAACGCATATGACATCAATATATTCTTATAATCATCGCTTGTTACTGGCAACGTGACGCAAGACCCATTAACCAAATTAAATATGTTTTTACCAAAACGTCGATTCTGAAATATCCACGTGATCATCACGATATCTCAATTTGTGTTATGGATAGATTAACAGAGAAAGGGAAAAAGATGCTAAAAAGAGAAGTCTTGATTGCGTGGACGAAGAATAACAACTGACTTGATTCCAATCATTCATAAATAATAATGATAGTTAAGATAGACTAGAGAAAAAATATATGTTAAAAGGATTTTTAATGATTATTGAGTATCTTTACTAGAGTCATCGATTGATCCATTCAGCACCGTAGGTGCAGACTTCAGAAATTGAGAGCTTTTTCCAGAAAGCTCCCTCGCTTTGGTAGCAAATCAGATAATTTCAATTGATGTGCGCATTGACAAGGAAACTTTACTTGTTTACAGAATCAATCCCGGTATGTGGCAGGAAAACATACCGAGAATACGGACCGAGAATCGATATGAAGAAAGAGATATAGAAGAAGATGGATTTACCAATATTTTTTTTCAAACATATACCTTTTTCACTCTCGATACTACAGCCAAAAATAATCGCCGAAACATATAATAAATTACCGTTTTACTCAACAAAGAAACTTATCTCATATTTCGTAACGCTCCTCAGACAGAACATTGATTTTGGCTCCTCCTTTAGTAGTCTTAAATATATAGAGATAAATATATCAAAAGATTTCATTAATAATTGTGTTCCACATAAAGAAGATATAACAATCCTATCTACCGCACATATTACGTGAATGGATTCCAGATAAAGAAGAGATTATTGCTCAGTAAGAAAGAAAAAAATCTCTTCCATAATATAAAAATGATGGCGCATGTATTGCACGTAGACTGTTGGCTTTGAGATATCTTACATGTGAGTATTATTTAAAAAAAATACTGTCGTAAAAGGATGACGATACTCTTCTTACGCTGCAATATCTTTTATCAAATACTGGGTGCTACAGCTATCCTTAATACATATTTGGAGGTTTGGTTGATTCACTAAGACTGAACAATACCACCGTTCAGAATTGTAACTCATGTGTCTCATGTGTAGTAAAAGATATAACAAAAACTATTGAGGCGGTCTATAACACCGGGTGATGCTAGTCGAGAGTTACAATAGGGAAAGGAATTGTTTGTTTCTTAAAGAGACCCAAATAATTTGAAGAAGGGAACACATCGGCCAGCTAGTTTCCATAGGACAAAGATCAACTGTATTAGAGTGCTGTCAAAATGGCAACTTGTTGAATCGATGACGTCAACTCTCAAAGGCACATAGCTTTAAAGCAATGGTAAAATGTTTACAGTATTTTTGCCTATCGCTGTGCTTCATCGATCGAAGATTGCGTGCGAACGTTAACACATAGCATTATCGACTATTAAATTCACAATCGAATACTATCTCACCATAATTTCGGGAAACGAAACTCGTTTCTTAGATAATGCGTAATGATTTTTATTATTCATACAGCATTAACGCTTCTCCGACGTAACCGTGTCACGAAATATTTGTATTATATTTAGTTTGAGAGCCACTGCAAATGGTGTAGCAAAAAAGACCAACTAGATTCCATAGGACAAAGATTAACTGCGTTCGAGTGCTGTCAAAATAACAACTTGATCAAACAAATCGATGACGTCAACTCTCAATGGCACATAGCTTTAAAGCAATTGTAAAACATTTACAGTATTTCTGCCTATCTCCTGTGCTCCATCGATTGAAGATTGTGCGCGAAATAGCATTATCGATTATTAAATTCATAATCGAATACTATCTCACCAAAATTTTGGGAAACGAAACTCGTTTCTTAGATAATGCGTAACGATTTTTATTATTCACACAGCATTAACGCTTTTCCGATGTAACCGTGTCACGAAATATTTTTATTATATTTAGTTTGAGAGCCACTGCAAATGATGTAGCAAAAAGAGCACAAAAAATATTCCCATGTTAAAGAATCACGTGCTGAGGAGAGGTTCTCAAAGGATAAGAAAAGAATATAATAATGGAGCGTGACCTTTACCTAGGAAAACTTAAAAATGACCCTCGCTTATTATAAAAGCAGGAGGAAATAATAACACTGTAAAAAACAGCACATGTTTAAGATAAGGTTGAAAATCAGAAGATTTTTACTATATATACTTTTAATATGTGCCGTGATTTGTTTTCTGTATCAGGCGATATGAAATGAGTGAGTGAGCCAAAGACTCGAATGAGAGTCTACGTATTGGCATTGAGACAAATAGAAAATATTTAATTCTTTCATACAGTTTTGGACAAATGATTAGAAATTGTAAAGTGCTCCAGTTAGATGAAAAATTGTAATGGCGATACTCGTGGTAATATTGAACAGCATAATCATGTACAAGAATACAAGATTCGTATAATCAAGTCTCTAGTGTTCTCCATTCTACTTTGTGAAGTAGAGATGTTGACTTAGAAAAAGAAGGGGGAAATATGTTAGACACCTTTAAGGTGTAGTATTACGACGAGGCAAAATCGTAAGAATATTATAATTCTTTACAAACTATTCAAATTTAAAGATGTTGGTAACATTGTTTATCTATCTAACAATATCGTTCAAGATTCGACCTTTGGGTGCAAGGTAAAAATTCGCACCGATATCTCATTAGCCATCCTTACGGTGCTATCTGACACTCGTTAGTTTCTCTTCGAGAATCGTAAAAATACTATAATTCTTTTTAAACTACGTAGCTTCAAACTCAAATTTAAAGGTGTTAGTAATGATCTAACATTGTTTATCTGTCTAACAATATCGTTCAAGATTCGACCTTTGGGTGCAAGGTAAAATTTCGCGCCGATATCTCATTAGCCACCCTTACGGCGCTATCTGCCACTCGTTAGATTTTCTTCGAGGGATAAATTCCATTTTAATTGCAGCGAAAGAATTTGCCCCGTAACGATAAGGGCAAGGCTGCCGGGGATTGCGGAGAGGAAGGTCGCGAAAGCGGGGCGGAGGGAAAATTTTCAGATAAGGAGGCTTTTGAGCCGAGAGCGCTGAGAGTTATCTCCTGAAAGCGGATAATAATTCTGTCATAGGTAAGGTAGTGCCTTGACTTTGACTTATTGCAAATCATTATATACTCGCTTAGCACTTTTCACGAGTGAAATTAAATCATGGATTAGGCAGCATTGAAAATACAACCGTGGGGGTTCACGAACATGTTATTCGTAAGATTTCATTTAAGCTGAAGATTATGTGAAGTCCGATTAAATTAATATCATATTCAACATATCAGATTTATTAAAGATATCGTTGCAGTCTATAAACACGTAAAAAAGCCTCAGACAACCTAATGAGATCCATACGTCAATTGACTGTGGCGCGGTGTTTTCACCTTTTTTTACTTTTATACTACACACGAGACACCATGATACCACCATCCGTCTGAGTCTATAACATTATATACAATTGTACATGTAAATGCGGTGTAGCAGTCAATTGAAAACCTGGTAATTCAGTTTAAGCCACAAAACATTGATAAAACTATTTCACGTGACTTACAATACTGAACGTAGGTGTTGCTCTACGGCGATAAAAGATCTACTACTCTTTCCAGTCCAGAGTGACTATATATTTAACAATATTTTTTTTGCTGTTTTTATTTTAAATATATACAAGTTTTTTAAAATCTGAATAGAAAAATGAAAAAATGAATTGTATTGCCACCAGAAATTTTATTGTCGGCTACGCAACATGCAAAAAATTGCGAGACAAATCGTCAGACACCTT
>JAPMAF010000611.1:0-13653 GCA_026537445.1 Silvatares holzenthali | reverse complement strand
TAACAGATGCAACTCAAACTCCGCGACAAAATGGAAAACAGTTGTGCCAATCTAGCAATAACAAAAAAATATAAAATATGAATTTGGAACCATAAACAAATCATCCATTCCCGATACTTTTTTGACTGAAGGTATTTTCCATACATTTTTACAAACTTATTCTTAGCTTTATATGATGTTTGTCAAATGAATAAATACATATATGAGAGGTTAGACATAGTGCATCCTTTAATTGCTCCCTCAATGCTACAGTGTTGGTATCTAAAGTAAATTCGTGCTTAAAACTCTCTCAAAAATTACCGTGTGGTAATTTAACCATTGTTTTTGTATCGCTGGATATGTGTGATTCAATCCTAATTAAAAATAAAGAAATGACACTATGTTACTTTGACAATATAGAATACTTGAAGCTCTGGTATTCATTTATTTCTTTCTACAAACAAGTCCACAGAAGCAACAAAAGTAGATCTCACACTTTGATAAAGTGAATCCGTAACACCCTTCCTTATAATTGCTTGAAATTAATCTATGTTTAATTAAAGGTTGATAGTGTTTTTAATTTGATTCGGTTAAGAGAATCAGCATGTTGGCAAATATCTAATTAAATGGTAATAAATGAAATGTCAATCCTTGCCCTTTTTACCATTTACTTCTGCGACGAATACAGCAAACGAAAAGTAACAATATACAAAGAGGCAACAACCTAAACCAGCCAGAGTCTTGATAAAAAGAAATAGAGGAAATCAGTGTACCAAAAACTGGAAAATCTAACAACAAACGTTTTTTTTACTTACCAAGAGGGCTGGATATTGTACAGATATTAAGATGTCTACTGCCATAATGGACTGGCATTTGCTTTCCCTTTCCAGGGTCGTCGATATTGCCATAACATTGGTCAATCAGGCCACCAATTGGTGTACCTCGCCAAAGGAAAATTCCGCATTCTCTGTACTGGGCGTATATTAAGTCTTCAGGAGACAATGCAGCCGCGCTGCCGATTTGCAATCCTTCTTCGCCATAGTTAGTCATATAAAATGATATACGGCCTTGCCTAGTAGATAAAATAATTAATTTCAATAAGAACTAAACGTTATTCAGATTTTAATACAGTAGGGGTGTTTTAACCCAATTAGGTACACAAGTAAACATGCTAAGAACTAAAATGATACTAACAGAAATTATATTACGCGTTTTCAAATATTGAAAGAGGCCATAATAATAAAGGTATGGTGACTACCTATATTATTTTTACTTAACTCCGGCACTGGCAGAGCAGGCCTGGCGCATTCTATTGGCGCATGAAACGTTTGCCTGGTGGAATCTCATAAATCAAAGGGTCATAAATTATAATTTATAAGGGGATCTCGATTTTAGAACTGTGGGCTATTTATTTGAGCTCTTTTGGCTACAGTTTAAGTTAAGAAAGGTCCTTGGGTCTTTCTTTTGGGTCGTAATTTTTTGGCTGCGAGCTTTTGTTTAACCCTTTTCAACCAGGGCTGAAGTTGTAGCAAAAGGGCTTCAAGATTTAATAGCATTTCGGGTCTCAAAGTGCTATCAACTATGAAGGGATGACGAGCAATCACATGATGCGCAACACGGCAACCCGAGGAATCAGTGATGCCAGTTCCTAAGAGCATCATCCATGAAAACATTGGTAGAACAAACAGATCATCTCAACCGGCGCTCCAGTGAAATTATGGGAGTTAAGTATGGTACCATGACCATGGTTTAATAAAAGAAGCAGATACCATCCACAGATACAACATCAAAAGAACGGTTAGCAAAAAAACTGAAATACAAACACTCATGAGATAGATTTATTATCAGTACGTGTCATTCTCTGACGATATTAACAGAATCGCTAGTGACTGGCATGTATGAGAGCCTTGAAGAGGTGTGAGGGAAAATTATTTTCAGCAGTAGACTGGAATAGCTGTATGAGTATGTAAATCAATCTGTTTAGTAATAATTATCAATTTATTCGGATGAGATAAATATTATGTTTGTGCGCACTCAATCATTGAAGATATCCTAAGATTATATTAGATTTACCTGATACTGTAATAACAACAAAGTACCTATCATTTTACAGCTCCAACCAACATAGTTTTACCTATCTTACCTCTGAGATTCGTATAAAATTTTATCCATTGTATTCAATAAGGTCATATCTTTATACATTTTGACTACCATGTCTTGTGACAGTTTAGGGTCCTCATTACTGTCTATTTCACCTGTGTTGTGAAGAACTCTGTAAATCGGTATGGGATCATAATTTTTCTGATCCGTAAAAACGAGCTCGTTCGTGAACGGCGCTTTACACCCAGGGAAAACATTTTCACTTGAATTAAGTCCGTCGTTCTTCGGTTGAATTGTAGTGGAAAATGCCTAAAAGATATCAAACAAAAATAGGTTTAAAACACTGTGTAAACAAACGGATTGTTGGAAACACGTTTATCGTTCTCACCGATATATAATTTTTAGATAAGCATTTGGAAAACAAGCGAGTGCTTCGGAACAGCGCCATATTCGCGAACGTTCCGACTAAGAGCCAATGTGTAACTGTGATAGATAAGGAGCCTACATAGCAAAATACGTTAACTCTACCAAACGAAATAATATCATATGTATGAATGTGTGACCTATGGTGCCCTGTGATGCATTACGTATTCACGAGCATTCAAACACGCATCAAACGTTTTGTAAACTGATAAAAGTTTAATGGAAGTGTTGCTAGTCATATGCGAACAACACGTGTTATTTAAAAATATATATGAACAACATCATAAGATCAACAGCACTGTAGTCAATCTCACGCTTTTCCTCGACTCGGTAGACCAAGGTTAGGTTAATTAGATTCTTCAGGGTTTTCCTTCAAAATAAACTAAAATTTTAAACACTTGAAAGATTGGAGAAAAATTTGGGTTTTACAACTATAAAAAGGGGGGTTTCACTAAGAGCGCTCGAACTTTGAATTGAAATAAAGCAACCCGTCTAAGTGATCGCTGCATTTTTATTTTATTTTGAAGGAAATTTATTGTCACTATGTACGGAAAATAATTTCTGCTGCGGGTAGAATATCCAAGTGAACCAATTTTGAATATTTTTGCTTTCGTAGCTGGGTTTGTTGCGGAACTGGCGAACTTTGACATTTTTAAATTTCAGCTTGTATACTTAAAAAAAATATATTAATTTTGATAACCATCATTAAATAAATAACACGATGAGTAATTCAATCAAAAGGAATTCATTGATGTATTTTGTAACTTACACAAAAATAAATTATGCATTTAAAAACTATACTAGCAATGGCGTACAAAATAATATTCATATTTATATTATGATTAAAAGAAGGAGTTTTCACTTTGAAATTCATCACTTTATTAAAAGAGTTGGCGACGCGTTTTGGTTTTAATCAAACCATTTTCAATGGTTTGATTAAAAATTTGATTAAAACTTTTAATAAAGTGATAAATTACAACGTGGAAACTCTTTCTTTTAATCATAAAGGAGAATCGTAACTATCACAAAGTAACCACCGAGAATATAAAAAAAAATATTTATATTTTCCCGTTTAATTCCTGCTTTTTAAATTACTTATGAAAGTGATTTTGCATCTAATGAAATTGATTGGAGAATCGATTATGTATTTCGGTCAATCGCCAATTTATATGTACGTATCATACACGCAAGAAGATTATTAATAATCTTTTATAAATTACACCTAAATGTTGCCTATATGTATATTTATATGATGAAGTTAAGTTATCGTTATTGTGACAAACAGCGCCAATAAATTGTAAATATGGTAAAACGTATAACAAGCAGAAATGAGTAAATCTGTTTTCTTATCTCAAGTTTCATTGCGAATTTGTATATTAATAAGTGCTGCTTTGAATTGAATTTTGATAATATTTAAAAGCTCGTATTTTATTTTAGAATAACAAAATAACATAGTAATAGTTTGTCATAGCTAAATGTTTGTATGATACCTACCAACAAAGATGATAAAGAAAAGAAAAATAGAAAAGGACTACCTTTTCATATTTCATTATTTTCCGTATGCTTGTTTACTAGAAAAATATATCTAAGGGTGCGACTTTGTCGACGCAATGGAGCTCTTCCAATAATAATATTGGGCCAAAGAGCGATTCACCGCGCTACTCCAATATAAACAGCACAATTTAAAAGTATGCTTTCATTTTAGTCGCTTCACTAGTAGCGCTGCTATCATTTATCGCAGTTGCAATATAATCACACCCTAAAAAAAGTAGAAAGATTCTTGCTCTCTTTTATAATTACCAATTTACGAAGAAATTGAAATCTTTGCATATTACGGCATTGCCGTTTTTGCTTCACTTGTTATGAAATCGTATGCATCAATAAATATTGTTGGCTAGAACTGTTTGTATTGGAGTGTTTCCATAGAGTGAAGTCAACTCTGTGGAAACACTTCTGTGCAAACAGTTCTAGACAAAAATATTTAATGCTATTTCACTACCTATGAATTCACACCTAGTGAAGGAAATCCAGCAATGGAAACGCGACATGACTTTTGGTGGGATAGTGGCTGTTTTTTTTTTAAATCTTCTCACGAATTTATATGGCGAAGTCTTGCAACACCGCAAATGTCATTTTGACAGCTGGTAAATACAGCGTGATAAACAGTCAAAATGACGGAGGTTAGATTCACTTCGGATTTAATTAAAACTGATGTAACGGCTCTAAAAGTACTTAAAAACGATATTTTATCAATAGGTGGGTTCAATTTAGCATACATTTTATATGTTCACGAGGCAATGCCGGATGCATGCTCGGCGATTAAAGATATGTCTCCAAACACTCTTCAGCAGCATCAGGGGAAGGGCTTAACATTCTTATACTGTATCGTTATAGGAGACCAAAGTGGGTGCATCATGTGATACTTGAGATAAAGAACGCGTTAATCTCCCAGAATCACCTCTTGTTTACCCCCCATTCACATTCCCTTACATTCATAATCCTTCAGTTTGCATGCTCCAGTAAATTACCTCCGTTCTCGCAACCATTCTCCTTTCGCTATCCCTTGTTTTTCAACAAACTTTGGCGTCTGCATGCCCAGTTCCAGGACTGCGTGTCTTCATAACAACCTACCGAATGCCCTGGACATCTTTCACGGCCCACTATCACACATGGAATCACTGCGCCTCTCTGTAAAATCATAAATCCTTACTCCTTTGTCCCTATCTCTTGATAACCGTTTCTTCCTTTTTACTCCCACCTTCCTCTTATTTGTTTTTTTATGTGTATATATATTTATATTTTAATTATCTCTCAATTTTTCTTTATATTTAGTCCATTGTACTGTTCAATAAAAAAATTTGAAGTTCAAAACAAAACTGGTGTAGAAAGTTATAGCACAGTCTTATGAAAATGCTAGATTGTACGACTGGTCAATTTTTTCATCTGTAGAGCGTTTGTTTCGCCTCTTTGGGACATTGAAGATATACGTGGAAGGTCACCACTTTAAAACTGATGCCTTGTCATTGTAAACTTAGAACTTGGGTTCAGGAAACCATCGTTAAGTGACTACGCGACTTGGCCCCTGATTTCTTCTAAACCGGTTTCGACAGAATTGTATACCGATGGAACAAATGCTTAGGCAATTATGGTGACTGTGTAGGAAGTAATATGTACCAGCGCCTCTCTGTCTTTGTGTATCTCTTTAAATTCATAAATAAACCTTATTTCTAAAACCACCTATATAAGTTTTTTGTATTTTCAGGCATTGGGAATGTTATATACTTATATAATGTTATCAACCAAAAATTCATTTCAAAGACCAGTATATTTATTGGACAAAACATTCATGGGATTATTCCTGACGAGAGTAATAAAACAATTATTGTTTATGGAGGGAAGGAAGCCAAAATATATACCCTATCCATCGAGGTGACACAAGGAGAAATCAATGCCAATTTGATATTTATGAATAAACATTTAAAATGCTCCGATTGGATAATAAAATTAATTTGGATAAAAGGCGAAACAGAAATTGCAGTATTGACAGCACATAATGTTGTACAGGTATATTTTTTTTCATTGGATTTAATTTTTGATAGCTATTTGCATTATTTTATTATTATATTAAAAATGTCAGTTTTGCCGATTAAAAAACATGATCTGATGATAATTTGGGCATGGGAAGCATTTGAATGATGAAAGGCTAGTTTAAAAGATGTATTTTTTTTAAGTATTTTTGTAGGCTTTCACGACCAAAAGATTCGCAAGTCAAATACTTTTGGGTAGTCATGTCATGTTTTGACACTTTGTCTGCCAACGTTTCGGACCACATTACAGTGTCCATCTTCAGAGCGAGTCTGTCTGTGTTAAAGAGGCAGTCATGTGGTCCAAAACGTTGGCAGACAAAGTGTCACAACACGACATAACTACCCAAAAGTCTTTGACTTGCGTATTTTTTTTAAGTATTCTCGCAGAAAATGCACCACTGAAACAGGTCTAGAACATCATAAGACGCTATGTGGGATGAGGAAGACTTAGGGATAGGGCAGAATTAACACGGGACTTATAAAGGCCCATGTTAAAGGTAGGAGGAATCACAGATGATGGAAGGTCA
The DNA here is from genome assembly GCA_026537445.1 of Silvatares holzenthali. NCBI lineage: Eukaryota > Metazoa > Arthropoda > Insecta > Trichoptera > Pisuliidae > Silvatares > Silvatares holzenthali. The sequence goes on along the minus strand of JAPMAF010000611.1, from coordinate 7,037 downwards.
TTTCATAAACGGGCCGTCCCATACAAGAAAAACTGAAAGAATCTATTAGTTCTCATGCACTCAATATCAACGGTGATGGGCTTTCGCAAAACGCGTAACTCTGCTAAACCAGTGCTGGTCAAAATGTAATTAAATTACTGATTACAAAGAATAATCGATTACAAGTACTGCATACCACATCGTTCATCATAATCATAATAATCGCAGGGTGCACATGAGAAATTATTTGAACCTGTATAAGGCAAGAAACATATGACAAAATAGAGTAATTTAACTTTGTTTTTTTTCAGCCTACCTCTTAATAAAATACCATGATGGTGTAACGTAATAAGTAGGTTCAAAATCAAACCAACTTATTGGGAAGTGAATTGATACAATTAACCTTTATCTCTTCTTTATCTTTTTCAGATTTGGAATCTAGCAACAATTTCTCTAATGACCACACACCAATGTTTTGAAAAATGCATTTTATATTCTGGATTACTTGCCAAATTAAATAATAGTGTTTTAATAATGGCTGGAACTGCCTTTTCCCAAGTTTTGATATGGAGCACAGATAGTGAACGAGTTTTACATAGAATTACCGGACACAAAGTATGTTAAATAAGTTTCAAATTCATTAGACATTAAAAACTTATTTGCTTATCATGGCTTATTTAGTGATGTGAGGTTTGGAATTTGATAGTACAGAGTGATACACGGAAACTGATTATTTTTTAAATAAACAGACTAAGACTGGTAGAGGAGGAAAGAGTAGTTGCTTGCCTTAAGGTAGTATATTATTTCATTACCTATGGAATAGTGGTTGCACACAAAACCTTTGAGCTAAATGCTGGATCCGTTATCAGAACACAGGGAATATTTCATTGCCATGTTGGCCTTGTGATAGTATGGTTAAGTCTTGACTAAAGCCGCCGGAGTGAAAAAAAAATAATTTAAGAATGCATTTTTCCATTCAGATTTTAAAAATATGTGTGTTAAAATATTTGTAAAAAAATTTAAACAGCAGAAAAATACATTTAAAAATGTATATTGACTCTGGACTGGAAAAAAGTGGTATATCTCATATCTCCTTGGAGCAATACCACCGTTCAGTGTTGTAAGCCATGTGGAATGGATTTATCCATGTTTCATGATTAGAACTGAATAACCAGGTTTTCAATCTCTCCTCCAACTGTTTCACAGCATTTACATGTGCAATTGCACTGAATATTATAGACCCAAATGGCTGATGTTGTCGTAGTGTTTCATGTGACTACAATTTTAGTGAAATTACAATTTTAGGCAATGATTAGGTATTGGAAATGTTACCATTCGGATTATCCTGGTATTAGAACAAGATAGTTATCATGCAATACTTGTATTAAGAAGCACTTTAAGAAAGACATCTCAAACAGTTTAAATTAGGACTTATTTTTTATTTAAAAATATCCTACAAGAAGGCTGCAATTGAGGATAGAGATTATGATATTTGTTTTAACCATAGTTAAACAAGGGAAAAATACTTATATCCAATTGCTAAGAGTGTTGAGTAAAAAGGAAAGTAAAAGACTGCATTAAAATTTAAAAAAACGTACAATAATGTACTATTTTTTTACTGTGTCATGTTATTCAGTCAGATGGCAAAGATCAAAGATATAACATATTAATATTTGTCTCGATAGGGGTTTAAAAATAATAAATTGTGTTTTAATATTATTTTCAGGGAGTAATTTTTTCAGTGTCATACGATAAAAAAACTGGCACCATCGTAACAACATCTGATGATAGATCTGTAAGAATATGGAAATTATCTCTAGATAATAATTATTCTCTTGATACTATAGAATACTGGCAGCATGTGTCTATAGAGTGTGAAGGAACATTGTTTGGTCACACAGCTCGTGTTGTTGGCAATGTTATTCAAGACCGTCGAATATATTCCATCGGAGAAGACGGAATTGTGTGCTTATGGGCGCTAAACGGCAAATTACTTAACAAGAAACGTGTTACTCAGAATGGCGGATTATGGTGCTTGGATTATCATAGGGCGCAGGATGCTATAATCACAGGTGGAAGTAATTGTGAAGTGATTTTGCATACAGGATTTTGTAATTCGGATCTGCCAGATATAATTGCCTTGGATATGCTGAAACATACAATTGTTAAGAAAATTGCCCTGACAGCGCGTGGGCACATCGTTTGTATAATAGAAAATGGAGACATTATGTATTATGACAGTGAGATGGATGAATGGACTAAGAAACATCAAATTGCTTATTCGAAATCATATTTTTGTATGGCGGTATCGCCTTGTCGACAATTCATCGCTTTCGGTGGAGATACCGGGCATATTGATGTGTTTGCAGAACCATGTAAATATATACCGAATCTAAAGCATTTACTGAGTCAGAAGATTTTAAATTGTAAAATAATGTCTATTCATTGGGTCATTAATAGAAAGCTGATTGTATGCGATAAGAATGGGGAAATTACTGTTTGGGGGCATCAGAATGAGAATTGTGTCAAGGTCTCAACATATAGCTTACCGAAATGTAAAGAAAGATGGTTAACTGCTGCTGCTTTAGAACCTAGCAAAAGACAATATCTACTCGTCGGAGACCGGTGTGGGAATCTCCATTTATTCAAAAGTGACGAAAGTTCAGCTTTAGAAACTCTGTCAAAAGTGCATGGAAGATTAGGTATAAACACTATACAATTCCATGAAAATAAAATTGTTACATCTGGAAGAGATGGGTCTATAAAATATTTTATATTATTGGAAGATAATGAAAAGAGATTACAATATATAAATCATATTAAACTGCCGTTTGAATGGGTAGAATGTTTCATCGATAAAAATAAATCCATCATATGTGGATTTCAAGAAACTGATCTCATTGTTTGGGATACGAAAGAGTGTAATTATATTTACAAAGTAAATTGTGGTGGTGGCCACAGATCATGGGATGTCACCCTCGATTGGTACGAATATGAAAACAAAGTTCAGAAAATATTAAGATGCGCATTCGTTAAGAACTCGGTAGTGTATGTAGTGAATGGGAAATACGATAATATTAAATTGAAGAGTTTCATTAAAGGAATCCATTCAAAAGAAATAAACGACGTTAAGAGCATTTTGTGCAGTCTTGAAAGCGATAGGTATTATTTAATATCTGCAGGAGAAGATACAACTGTACAAATAGCGCTTTGCGAATCTCAGCAAAATGTTATGGAATATAAAGAAATATGTAACATGACGAATCATTTATCATGCGTGCGATGCATGCTTTTATTACCTTGCACAGATTTCACAGTAGATGAACAAAATCATAAAGAATATTATCTCTACAGTGCTGGCGGTCGTGCACAGATCTGCATATCGAAAATAATATTAAACGGTTCTCGGATAGACTGCCATGAGCTGTACAACTACTTGTTGAAAGGTACTGATTATGAGAGAAAGAAAAGAAATAATATATTCGAGAACATCGACACGAGATTCATGAGTTTGCATTGTGTCGGCAAAAATAAAAATATTCTATTGGCTGGCTGTTCCGATGGCGTTCTCAGAGTTTTCAAGGCAATTACTGAACAAAATAAATTTTCCATTCGACTCGTCCATTCCTTAAAGTATCACAAAAGATGCATTTTGAAAGTTGGTAGTTTCGAAATATGTAATAAATTGATTGTTTTAACATTTGCGGTTGATGGTTCGATAGCGTTTTGGAACTTTACCGAATTTATGAATCAAAGTCAACAAGTAACAATAGATGTTATACCATTTGATAAATTATATATTCACAAAGCCGGTATAAACAGTTACGATTTAAATCCAATTGATGATGACAGCATTATCTTGGCAACTGGAGGCGATGACAACGTATTGAATTTAAATATTTTTAATTTTAAAAACTTTGATGACAAATTGACCGTAAACAAAGTTTGTGGATGGTCTTCAGAAAAATATCATTGCAGCCAAATAACAGGCCTCAAGATTTTAAAAACTCACATTGTTAGTGCGTCAATAGATCAAAGAATCACGATTGGAAAGTGGTTATACGATGAAAATTCTTCAAGTATTCTTTGTGAATTTATCGGACAATATCATACATCGATTCCTGATATACAAGGCCTTGAAATCATCAAATGCGACAGGTATAAATATTTTATTATTTATATTGAACATTGCTCTTTATTTTTTCACTCGCCATAAAAAGTATTTTTCTTTTTCAGCAGTAAAATATCTCTGTGCGTCCACGGTAAAGGAATACAATGTATAACAATTGATTTATGAAAATCAATATAATATTTGTTAATAAAATTAATAATGGATTAAAAAAATCTTTTTATTTATAGATTTAAAAGAATTGAGATATTACCATGTAAAAATTGTCAAAAAGAATGTGCACACCCTAGGTGATATGATAAGAATAAAAATAGAAAAGAATACCACTTAAAAGTAATAATCATAAACTTGGGTGTTTAAGATAATTTGGACATGATGAGTGAATGAAAGAATAGGAAAACAAATCTGTAGTGTGAATATTTTTTGGAAAGCGGTGGGCAATAGGACCTTCAAGACCTTGACCAAATTGTAAAAAAATGTTGTCATCAACCAGAGATGGGAAAAAAGTAATTGAATTACTGATAACAAAGAGTAATCGATCACAAATACCTACTGTAAACCACTTACTAGTGATGGGCAAAAGTAATTGAATTACTGATTACAAAGAGTAAAGATGTGTAGAAGAAACAAAAAACGTGTGTGAGAACAGGAACAAGCGGTGCTACATTTTCTCTGTCTACACATATCGCATGCCGTATAATTATGTATGTAAATTTATTTACAAAAGGAAATTCTCGTTATCAAGCGGAAGTTAGTTAAATTACTCATTTCCTTCGACTTGAAGTCAGATACAGTAGAGTTTGCATTTTTTAAATTTGTAAACGAGAACGTCAAAGCGGTGAGGAAAATTATATTTTTACGTTTATATTATTTGTTTTAATTATTGTCACCTTGCGTATAGTAAATTTTTTTTTATTTTTTATTTAGTGACTAATAAATTAATCTATATTCAAGCCAATCATCGCAGTAATCGACAATTAAAGTCAAATTTAACATCTGTCAAACGCAGATTGGGTTAAGTTGTGCGCGGGAAGGTCAAACTCTTAACCATTGTGTTCAAGCTATTGTAAACAAATCTAGCGAATGAATAAAAAGGTTTAAACCACTGTTAGGAATATTTTTATTTTATATATTCTATATATTATATTCATAATCTATTTTATTACTTCGTTGCATAAGTAGATGAGCTTTTCTTAAATGTTTTACTATTAAAGCATTTGAACATCAATTTACATTAATGATGTGCAACAGATGACGATTCTGAAACAATTCGTATTAATAATATTTTTCAACATTTACATGCTGCTAAAAAATTCTTCACTGTCATGCACATCACTATCTCTCATCCCTTAAAAACATTACATCTTCGCTCTCTCTCTATATCACTTTAGTTTTCACTACCCTCGAATACGGTTCGATTATATGGAATCCGCATGAGGCCTGCTACTGCGCATCCCTGGAACGGGTCCGCAAACAATTTCTTCATTGTCTGTATCTTCGAACATTCGGATACTATTCCATCAATTATGACACTTTCGAATATTTTCCTCCCAGATTCCTCCTAGACATGCTTTCTATCAATTATCTATAATCGCGCAGATCTCTTCACCTCATGCAACATTTTGTTATGTTGCTAAGAGGCAACATTCATAATCCATCAGTACTTGCTACCTTCAGATAATATTCTCGAAATCATGCTGCTTTCGCTATCTCTCATTCCTCAACAAACCTTGGCGCCTGCATGCCCACTACCAGGACTGCGCGTCTTCTTAACAACCTACCGAATGCCTTGGACATATTTCACGACCCACTATCACGTATTATGGAAACATTATCATAAATCATATTCCTCTTTCCCTACGTCTTGATAACTGTCTCTTACTTTTTACTTCTACCTACCACCCTTTTGTTTTACTTTACTTTTTTATATTAACTATTGCTTGTTATTTATTTTTTCTTGTTGTTTTATAATTTTTTGTATTTGGTACATTGTACTGTTAAATAAATAAATAAATTATACCTTTATCCCTTTTACTACTTACTTACAAAAATAAAATGACTGAATTTCACTCCCAGTCTCTGCATTTTATCACAATCTCCCAGTCCCTGCATGCCCACAGTATACTTTGCCCCCATATCAACCCACTTCTGTATATATGGCTGCTCTACATTGGTATCATTGATTTTGTTACAGTTTTTGTTTTTTTATGTATAACTACGCATATTTTTTTATATGTATGTATAGGGCGTCTCAGTAAGAATGCACTTTTTAAATTTAATGTATTTTTTTTCGTGTAAGTGTAAACACTAAAATTTGACAGCTATTACCTATGTTCAATCCGATTATTAAAAATGGAGCGCTTTTCGAAAGAACAACGCGTTATAATTGTGCAAACTCATTACAAAAATGGGGAAAGTTACGCTGAAACCGATCGCAAACTTCGCGGAATTTTCGGTCGAGAAAGTGCACCTAATGTGTCAACCATTCGAAGAGTGGTCAAAAAATTTGAAGAAACTGGGTCGATTATGGACATTAAGACTCCTTTGCGTCAACGTACCGGTCGATCTCTTGAAAACATTGCTGCTGTAACCGAAAGTGTCGCCAAAAACCCGAAAACATCAATTCGGCATCGTTCTCAACAACTTCAAATTTCACGAACCACTACACAGCGAATTTTGACAAAAGACCTCCACCTTCATGCTTACAAGGTTATATTTATTTATTTTATTTATTTATTTATTTAACAGTATATTGTAACAAATACAAGAATAAAAGAAATAATAAACAAGAAAAAGAAGTAATAATAAAGAAATGATAAACAAGAAGAGAAATAAAAATAATAATAATAGACAATAATTGATTCGATTTGTTCGGTGGTAACTTTGTGATAGGAGACTTCCATATTTATTGATTGTCAATTATTTAGAA
>JAPMAF010000610.1:0-13655 GCA_026537445.1 Silvatares holzenthali | reverse complement strand
AATAAATAAAGTGATAGCAACAAAGCTACTTAGTATTGTTTTATTTAGTTTCTAAATAATTTACAATAAATAAATATTTATTTTTTTAATTCTTTGTTATTTATTTATATTTCTATGTTCGTATTCTTTATATCTGTTATGTTTATGCTTTATTATGTTGTGAATTTTTATCTTTTTCAATTCTCTTTGTTATTATATTCTATGCACTATTTCTCAAATAAATATAAACAAATACTAACAGCGCTATTGTAGCACCTCCTGTGTAATAATATATTGCAATCAGCTTTTCCGGAAACGCTATCTTTTGAAATACCGATATGAGAAACTACAGAACTATAAAAATCACACTACAATAATACCATGAAAATCCAGAAAACATTCTACAGTTTGTTATACTGGACATTGATGTTCGTAATGCATGTCTAAGTACAATCAGAACAGCGTTTATTTAAATTAACTAAACAATTGATACAAAAATATCATTTACAATAAAAGTGATATCAAATTTAAGGTTTAATTCAAGCGTGTTAAAATTAATCAGAACTCAAGGTCCTAAATATTTTTGATTATTTTTTTCAATTCATTCATTAACCGGCCTACAAACTTGGTAAACTTGCAAATCATACCACAGTACAAGATGTTTGCTAGCAAAATGTAGTAGGAAAAAAGCAATGAATATTCAATACAACAATGGCACAAATTTAAAACCCACACTGTATACACGAGGTATCATACGACCACCCATACGAGCGATCAGTGCCGCATTGATTGTTCGAGAAGCGAAAAGACCCATCCGCTATTTCTTATTCGTCTAGTAGGCACCCTTAACCACCATAAGAAATCCATGCCGGAATCTATCGCAGTATGTTTATTTGCATATATGAATGCTATGTAATAGTTATATTATATTAATGCTATGTAATAGTACATTGTGCACTATTGATCAAATCAATAGTGCACAATATACAGTAGTCACTGGTATTTATAATAAGGTAAAAAAAGTATTACTCTTATTATACATTAGCCATGCTCTGATTTAAATGTGAGGGTGGTAGTCTAACAAGTTATTCTCAATATTTTGTATGGAGGTTTACCATTTACCTTCAGCAGCATTTGACTGTTTTCATTTTAAGAATAAAATATCAGTTCTACCACTGTCATTTAATACCACGTTTATGCCATTTTACGTAGTTTCCTCGAAAGTATAAGCATATAAGCTCGAGCGCCACGCCAACCTATCCTGACATACATACCCTGCCACGTTCATACATCTTCCTCATGCACGCTCTGCGATCATTACGACTGCAAACGGGACTGTCGATTAAAAATTGGTTAATCTTTGTCACGTTATAATTTTATTAGACGACCCCTCTGTCGTGTGCCTTTCAGATTCGAAACGTAAATATTCTACCAATCTCTCAGCATCCACTCGCTCTGCATGCCCAAACCAGTGTTGTTTTTCTGGATTTTGTCGATAATATTCCAATATAAAATAAAAATACGTGTATATATTTCATTATTCCTGATGTTAATGATCTCAGCTGCGCTCTTGGGGCGGGATATGGATAAATATGTATAAAAAAATCCCTCTGGATTAGAAAATTAGACCGGTCTGGAGCAAATGCACCATTCAGTATTGTACGCCACGTGAAATGGATTTATATATGTTTCGTGACTAGAACTGAATAATCAGTTTTTCCTCATACTGCTACACAATATTCATATGTGCAACTGCAATGCTTGTTACAAAACCCGACAGATGGTATTGTATCATGTGTAACATGAAAATAATTATAAATTAGCTAAGTAATAAGTACATATTTTCAACTAGATACTAAGGAATAACATCGATTGTAGGAGAGGAGGGGAATATGTGTATAGAATAATTAAAAAATATTATCTTTAATATGTTGCCTCAAACCTGAATTCGCCACTGAATAATGTAGGAATGGAGAAGAAAACAATTGTTGGTGTAATATATTTTATTTAATATACATAAAAATAACATATTTCATACAAAGATTGTCTCTAATAAAAATAGAAAAATATTCAGTAACATAACATTACACTGCTTGTAAAAAATCCGAGCATTTCAGAAATGTTTATTACTACATATTTCAATACAAAAATACATACACATATGTAATATTAGCAGTCATACAAAAATTTGCAAAACAAAGTTTATCGATGTACATAAGACAACCTCTACAATAACACATTTAAAAACTATATAAAAAAGAATAAAATTAGAGTAAAGATTAAAATCTGAGAATTCTCATCATCTCAGTCTGGAATGATTTTCAAGAAGGAAATTAATTAACGATAATGACTTGACATATTGAATGGATTTTTTATTTAAAAAATGACTACTATGTTTTGCTACCTTCGCTAAATCCTAACATATGAAACAAAAGAATATTGCATATACATTGCTACGGTTACTCTACAAACACTTTTATGTGCAGTTTTTAATCCGATAGGATAATTAATTTCACGTGTGTTGTATTGTGCACATACAAGTAAAAAAGACATACACACAAGAAACTTTGAATATTCAACGTTTATAATAAAAAATATAATATTGTAAATGAACAAAAGCTTTTTACATGCGTATTTGTACAAAAACAAGTGTATACATCAGTAGGTACCAACAGTGGAAGACAAAATTAAAAATTTCAATAATCACACTAAAAAACCAAATTTACTGATAAACAATTCACAGCGATATATTGTTTACAAGCAGTTTCAGTCCACCAATAATACTTGGTATAATAAAAGAATACATAAAAAGACTTAAATACATAAGAGATGAAAACTGTTCAAAAAAGAATACAATATAAATGACTGCAAATCAACAATATTTAACATAATTTCTCTTTTCTCTCACTAATGACAGTGAAATATACATCTCATACTGGCAGATTTTTTAGACACAAGTTTTTGGTAGGCATAAATCAATTTGGCTTTCAATTATCAAACTCCTTTAGTGTATTCTGGAGTTTATCGACAATTTTTTTATAGAACTGGATCTGCTCTTTGAGATAGGACTGCATGGCTTCCTTCATACCGGCGGTTCGTTCGGCTTTGAAGTGATTGATTTCCGCAAGAAGGGCATATGATACTACATCCGTTCTTCTGATAACTTCGTTTAGTTGCACAACTTCCATTTTGTGGTCGGACACCATCCTCTCGCACTCTTTCCTTTTTTGTACAGCGCCCCTCTGAACGGCTAAAATATCTGGAAACGAACCTATAATACCTTTATATATGTGAAGCTTATCACTTAGTGGCTCCCAATCGTGTTTGGGTTGGTCTTCGAACATTCTTCCTATTTCGATATATGCACCACCTGTCTTTTTCATGGCTCCCGTCAACTTGGATGTGGAGATAATCGCACCTTCATCCAACCCCAATGCGTTACCTAAATTATAAAACGATTCACCGATCTTTTGATATTCTCTTTTATAAGGACCTTGGTGCTTTTTCGATTGATCACTACACATCACCATCAGATTTTTAACAGCCGAATCCATACTGTGAATAAAGTTAGCGCACTGTTCAGTCTGCTGTTCCACTTGCGATTGTAAAAGTGCTTTCTCAGGAGGGAAAAGAGTTATGCAGTAGTTGGCTCCGACCAACTGGTCTTTTTCCGCTTGCCTTTTTCCAGCTTTCCAACGCTTCTCATCCGTGCAAGTTAAGAAATGTTGCCAAACATCGCACCTAGATAGAACAGGATGCCTACAAACCCAATCAACAAATTCTTGTAATTGCACTCGCCGGTGCTCGATAAACTGCTCCTCGTACCTTCCAGATATCTGTTTGTCGGGTAAAGGCGGAATGGGTATGAGACAAAATTTTTCAGTTAACCTTTCATGCAACCAATCGAAATGTTTGTACCTACGGGAAACTTGAATATTGTTAAACGACGGTGTCAATTGATAAGCGATGAAACTTTTGATGCCTTTAAATTTAGATTCTTTCTTAGGTGACGCAACGATCACGCTATACAGAGAAGTGAGAGGATTCCAAGTGTACCCATCTTCATCTTGTAAAATGTACACTTTGTCTGAATCAGACACGACGACATTCAGAGTTCCTAGAATATAACTTTCACCTCCGCTTTTAACAAATGTAGAAAACCTATTGAGATTCTTCTTAGCGACGGTACTGGATTGCGGCCCTCCGTAAGTAGAAACATTGTCATCGTTATTCAAATCATTGATCGGCATTCCGGGCAAGGGATAGCTGGGAGCCTCCGGCGTGGTAGTTGGGCGTTGGGATTTGGGGCCCGGTATGGGGGCGGACGATCCCGCCTGCCCGATCTCTGAATAAGTGTCATCATCCCAATCGTCTTCCCAGGCGTCGCCGTCTGTCCGGGCGTAATTTTGGTCTACGGGAGTCTGCGCGGGCTCTCCCCAATCGTCGGCGGTCTGATCATACCTGTTCCCCGAAGCGGCCGAATCTGCGGGGGGTAGGACAGGGGGAGGCCGCACTGGGGGTGCGGCCTCTTTTTCTACGTATGCGGCGGGGAAGAGCCCCGTCTGTCCTTTGGAGTTACACCCTTCCCACCAGCCCTCTCCGACATCTGTGCGGTTCACGGTCAAAATCTCTCCTGTCATAATGGACAGTTCTGCTGTGCCGGGTTCCCCGTTGAAGTCATATAATGCACGCACCTGATATGACATGTTAATCTTGGATACCACCTAAAATAAAATAAAAACTTACTATTGAGACTACCAAGTAATATGACACACATCAGTCTAATGTCATTAATATCCGTAATATGTGGTTTGAAAACATTGTTGCCATTCACAATTTAGACCAATAATGTGGCTATGATACGAAATAATGAGATATTAATATAGTATGTACATACATATATAAATAAATACACTTTAAAGACAATGACTCAACAGACTACTGAGCTGTCAGTTAACTAAAACTAAAAAGCATTTCCAACCTAAAAGATAAATTACCAAACGTTATCTTTAATTAACTTATTAGTCAGCACGATTCTAAAGCTCAAAATGTCATTGACGTATTCTACAATAGATATTCACTGCTTGAATTTAAAAAATAAGTCTAATATACCTTACATTAAAAATAAGAACGGCTATATTTATCGTATTAATAAATATATAATATCTTTAGCATTTGTCTGGCGACAAATTTAGATAAGGATGTTCAACTGACAACCATTCGGGAAACGATGATACACAACACGATGTTATGATACTTTCTTTACATTGTTTACAGATTCGACAAGAAACAAAGGACATTTTGAACATTCACAAAGATTTAATTTTTTCACATAATCACATTAAAAATTAATAAACACTATACATTAAAGACAATTACGGACCGAACGCCCGTTCGAAGTGACGTCAGGAAAACATTCAAAGAATTTAACACTCGCATAACCTCACTGAATTTTAATGTATTTGGATAACATTTTCCACGGAGCGGTAGTAAATTGTTTGAAAATTATTTTAAAACGTTATCTGGATTGGTTGGTACACAAAACACGATTCTTACCTGGAAAATAAGTGTCAAAAAACACAATAAACTGAGTGAGAAACCAGACACACTACACGGCCATCGGAATGACAGATAGAATAGAGCGCACGAGCGCCGCTAGGGGCGCTAGTAGCGACACAAGTTCACTGCGCTCCGATAATGGCGGGCAAAACGAAATTGATTTGAACGCTCTAAAACATATTACTTCCTATATAATAAAATTACTAATATTCCGCAAGATAATTAAATTGTTATTTGCTGACATACGTCTACTAAGAATTTATGCATATTAGAACAAATAATACGATAATAAGTAGATACTTTCTTAACCTAACCCAATTAAAATGACACATCGAAAAAAATATCATGTGGGTGCCTACATTATTATGAGTGTGAAGATTACTTATAGTAATCAAAATTTCGCATATTAGATAAAAAAAATGCACGTACACCTTGTCAGATTACATTAGTATATTTATCAATATTTATTCATTATATCAAAGCGTCCTTTGACGCTGTTTATAAAAAGTTACAATATGTGTTGCTGCGTAGAAAATCATAACATTGGGACTGCGATAATAATTTGCATAGATATGCAATGCATCGCCGCCAACCCGCATAATTACAATCGTCCGCGACGCATTAAAGATTATCGAAATTCAATGAAAACAAAACAAATTAGTGAACATACTTTGGCCGTTTTTGAAGTAGGAATTATTTTTTTTAACATTTTCCAGTATATATCTAACTATGAGTATTATATCGCACTTTCTCGTTTCACTGTGGATACCGCACTTCCATAATATTCGCAAATGACACACCATCTGCATGTTACACAGCGTTATCAATAAATTAGATAGGGAAACGAAGATAAAAGACTACAATTTATCAGTTGGTATGAGTCGGCACGTATACTTATGTATGTATACCAACAAATCATGAAAAAATTGGATTAATAAAGCAACCATTTTGACCGTCCATAACTCAATCACTCCACTTCGTTGATTTTTACTCGTATTTATGTATTTTCTAGAAGCACATACAGATTGTGTCTGTCCAATGGTTTAATTTTTTGTGATTGTATACCAATGCGAATCGACATTCCCATGACAAAATGTCAATTTTGTATTTACAACAACAATCTTAATATCACTAGATATTTTTTTAATATCATAGTAGACGGAGAAGCGTTTTCCGTAAAATGTCTGTACAGGGTTGCCACACCTGTAACTTTATATTTCGTATAGAAAAGTGATTTTAATGCTTTTACATTTTGTTTTCAACTGTTTTAATAACGAAAAAAAAATTTTAACAAATTTATAAAGCGCTATTTTTCTCAAGGATTCGTATATACATACATACAAAAATAAGATTTCATTATTTTTCGGCTATACTCACTGAATAAACATTTTTTCTATCAACAGTAGGGGTGTGAAATCCTACCTTGTTTCATAACAATACTGATAATATAGTAATGTAAGAAATTATAAAGAAATAAGTATGACAAGTAAATTGTATAAAATGAGTAATCTAATTTTTTTTATCTTATGCTACACATGTGACATTATGACACCACCATCCGTCTGGGTCTGTAACATACTGTACAACTGCACATGTAAATGCGGTGTAGCAGTCGGAGGAGAGATTGAAAACCTGGTTGCTCAGATCTAGCCACGAAATATGGATAAATCCATACCACTTGGCTTACGATACTGAACGGTGGTATCGCTCCAGGGCGATACAAGATCTACCACTATTTTCCAGTCCAGAGTGAATATATATTTTTAAATGCATTTTTTCGCTGTTATTGATTTTTTAAATGTATTTTTACACATATATTTAAAAACTGAATAGAAAAATGCATTTTTTTTATATACATTTTTTTCACTCCGGCAGGATTCGAACTCGCGACCTCCAGCGTTCCTCCAACGCTTTAGTCTAGTGTCTTTAACCACTCGGCCACTCGGCCAATAAACAGTGAATAAATATATTAAACAATTTAAGGAAGTTAAGGAGAATTCCTTGCATAGCTGCCTTCATGCAATTAACGTCCCTTCTGCATATCCTGAGGCTCATAGTTTTACGCCCACTTTACCTTGAGAAATTCTAATACTATCCAATCTCCACTGACGAGCATATCTATTTTCCGACTTCATTCCTATATGGAAAGCTATCCTTTCACACCCTCGAATCTCGTTGGTCATTGCACCTAATTCATCACTTCACTCTTCTTCTCAGAGAACTCATACATAACTTTACGAGAGTCTTACGAGCGGCAGCGCCGGCGCTAGACGTCTGGCAGCGCCGCTTCGTTCTTCTCCAGCTTTCTTAATATTAAAAAATAGCAATAGTTGTTAAAGTACATAAAAAATTAGTACAAAATATGCGGAATTTCAAGCCGATATAACTGTTATCAAAAATATAATTTTAAATATCAAAGTTTCCCACGTATTGCGAAAATTAGTAATTCACTGTTAAATAATAGTAAATGTATAAATTCATTGTTGTGACTGGTGCATGGCGGCATCTAAGTAAGCGGGCTGCAGGTATAACGCACATCTCACACTTCACATCTGGTCCATACTGCCAAGCTGTGTCCATATAACAATAGCCATGGTATCCGGGCAGGATTACATGCATCTGTGATGCAGATATCTCGAATATTTTTCCAATACTTTTGTGGTCTCGGAGGATACAAATACGCGCGCTCACGTCTACAAATACACGCGCATAATAATTCCATCCAAATAAAACGTTTCAAAATTGGACACCTATTTGGAAGACGTTGACATCAACTACACCGAGGAGAATAAGAAGAAGGATTACCCCGGATCACAAGACAACCGTCAATAATTAAATACATCATAATCAACATAATATTATATTTATTTTGTTCTATCACATTTTGTGACTATAGTTTAAATATAAAATCTACAAAAATGTCAAGTAAGATATTTAAGTATAAAGCTGTACAGCGCTCTTGAGGTGATTTTTTCACGAATACAGCGCTTAAAAAATTATCCATGTAATAAATAAATAAATAATAACCCTACAATATTAGAATGTCTTATTCATTAAAGACTTTCGGCTCCAATTAATTTCTTGCGCGCTTGTCACAACACCAATGTTCACATTCCTCTTGCCAGAACCATCGCGGCCAAGCAATTACCTACAGCGAGAGTTCTGCGACTCTTCAATGAACTGCACGGAAATATTGATATTTTCCAGATGCCCCTAACCGCACTACTAAATTCATTCATTCAATTAGTACATTCAATTAGTACCTTTGCACATCTTATAAATCTTCGTGCGCGCAGACTCGAATAGCCGATTGAGATGATGACCAAACACATTACTTAAACCTATAATCACACTTGTGTATAACAACTATAGGGTGCAAAATACAACTCAGCCGTGCTATGCATCACTCACCCTCAAAACAAAGGAAAGGAAATAGTGACCAATGACCGCTCTAATTGGTCAATAGGATTTCCCGAGCGTCTAAAACTTATCTTCTGTGTACATATTGGTAAGCCACATTAGTTGTGTCTAACATTAACTGTATATTATTGGTGGGGTAAACTGCGTAAATAAATAAAATCAATAAATTAAAAAATAAAACAGAGATGCCCGCGACTGTTCTGCATACAATCCAGAGAATAATATAGAATGTTCACGTAAGAGCTGAGTTATACATTTGCATTTGTCTCCAACGTTATTCTATTTCTCATAAAGTATGATATTGGTGATCACTACACTGGTGGTGAATATTCACAAGGTGGAACGATCAGGTCAGGTATGCCACAAAAATATCAATGCCGGACTATGAAAACCCATACATATTTTGTTACGTATATACACAATGGATACTGTCTATAGAAAAGTTTAGAGAACACTCGTATATGCAAACATCATATTAAAAGTACCCTAAAGTATGAAAATCATATGTGGCGTGAACTGCATACAGGTTAAATTTTATGTGAGCGTTTGTAAGAGAATATTTTGACAATTCACATGCCATAATTTTTTTTAATTTTACACAATTTTTTATATCTAATACTACACATGAGACACCATGACACCTCCATCCGTCTGGACCTATAACATTCAGTACAGTTGCAAACAGTGAAACAATTAGAGGAGAGAAATGAGTCCTAATTATATAATTATTATTGAAAACTTGTAAAGTGCCGCTTTCGTGAGAAAATAACCTCAAGGGCGCTGCAATAATAAATAATACCATTTCACGTGGCTTAAAATACTGATCGGTGGTATGGCTCTAGAACAATACAAGATCTACCATTCTTTGCCAGTTCAAAGCGAATATACATTTTTGCTGTTTTTATTTTCTTAAATGAGGTACCTTGAATCAATGGATTCTATATACTGCGACGCAACGCCTAGTGAATTTAGAGGAACTTGATACCTTAGTGATTATACAGATATCATCTTTCATCTGGTTATTACAGCCACTGTTTACTCTCTACACTTCACATTTGTTCATGACTCAGTTCTTTGTACCTTCTCATACTGTTAATCTGAGATCCTCCTATTTCAGCTATGGCAGGGACATACTATATGAGCCCGTTCACATGATATTGAAGAGATATCCTTGTCATTACTGAAAAGGAATTTTAATTATTTTGTTTTCGCTACCTACACTTATCTAATATGATGCTTCAGTCAGATGTGTTATTGTTATCATATATTTTTCAATTGTTAATACTGTGCACAAGACACCACAACACCACCATTCATCTAGGCCTGTAACATTCAGTGTAATTGCACATGTAGATGATGTGTGGCAGTAGGAGAGAAAGAAACCCAGATCATTCAGTTCTAGTCACGAAATTTGGATAAATTCGCAAGTCAAAGATTTTTGGGTAGTCATGTCGTGTTGTGACATTTTGTTTACCAACGTTTCGGACCACATTACAGTATTCATCTTCAGGGCGAGTCTGTCTGTGTAAAGAAGGCAGACTGCCTTCTTCACACAGACAGACTCGCCCTACACAGCAATGTGGTCCGTAACGTTGGCAAACGAAATGTCACAACACGACATGACTACCCAAAAATCTTTGACTTGCTAGTAATTAATCAGACCAACAAAGATAATTCGTACAAAATAGGTAAAACTTTTCAAATATCCTATGGTTGTACCAAACACAGAAAGACCACAGCAGGTTTAGCTGATTGCAGTAAATTCGACTAATTATAATGAATTAGATCTATTTTCTACAGCTACTCTCTCTCTTTTTTATATTATCCTACATATGAGACACTAAAACGCCTCCATCCCTTTGGGTCTGTAACATTTAGTATAGTTGCACATGTAAATGCTGTGTAATAGTAGGAAGAGAGAAATAAAACCAGGTTATTTAGTTCTAGCCATGAAACATTAGCCCAGTTAGCATGAAAAAATACCTAGTCAATACTCTTATACATCCTATTTTCGATTATTGCGACGTAATATACCGCGACCTGATGGCTTAACAAGCACATACACTTCAAAAGGTGCAAAACTGTGCGATCCGCTTCGTGTGCGACCTTCGATACCGCGATCATGTCTCCCCCAGCTACGAGCACCTCTCGTGGTTGCGTCTATCTCAACGCAGAGATTTACACACCACTTCTATGATTTTCAAAATTCTCAATTCAAATAATCCTCCATATTTAACAGATCTTTTCTCTACACTCTCATCACGTCATTCCCATAACACAAGATCTGACAACAATGTACTACTTGATATTCCCATACACTCCACTAATCGATACAATCTCTAATAGGTTTATTATAAATATTTTTATAATTTTATTAGGTTTATTACCAGTTTTTTTAATTATTTTACTAGGTTTTTTTACCAGTATTTTCATTATATTATAAGGTCACCCTAATAATATAATGAAAATACTGTCAGTAATATAATAAATAAGCATAGGTTTATTACCAGTTATTTCAATACGTAATTAGGATTACTCAAAGTAGTATCATTATACAATTAGGTTTAATACCAGTATTTTCATTATAAGCAGCGCCCTTGAGGTGATATGAAAACGGCGCTATATAGGTTATCCATGTTGATAATAATAATATATCGTTAGGTTTATTATAAGAATTTTCTAGGTTTATTATCAGTATTTTCATTATATCATTAGGTTTATTACCAGTATTTTCTTTATACCATTAGGTTTATTACCAGTATTTTCAATATATTGTTAAGTTTATTTCTAGTAGGTTCAGTATATTACTAGAGCATACATCAGTGCGGAGCGGTCTTACTGATTTTTTTGTTTGACTCCGATATTTTAAAATAAAATTTTCATTAAATTCCAAAACAGTTTAAAAATATAACAAAGTGTGCGGAATTTTAAGCAGGTCACATAAATATTTATTAACATAATTTGAAAATTGTTTGATTTGAGAATTTCCGTATTAAATTACTCTTAATATCAATTATGAACACTTTAGATTTGTTCAACCTTATCATCTATGATGCCTCACGAGAGCAACACGTAACCTAGAAATGTTTGCTAATCGGATCTTTTACCTCGTTTTTCTAGGCCTTCCCTGTACTGCTCTACCGCTTAAATTCTCACTGTAGATCTGTTACTAATCTTTCATTTGCCATTCGCCTCATGACCAAACCATCTCAAACATTCAACTTTACTTATGTGCATGATTGTTACTTTTAATTAGCATTCTTCTCTGATACTTTTATTTCTTATCCTTTCACCGATAAAAAATAAAACAAGGATATACCATGTTGGTTAAGATTTAAGTATGAGATAAATCGCTTTATTTATCTCTGCACTTCTTCTAAGTTCAGTAATCCTCATGATTGACTACCGTCATCTGGCTACAAAATGCGTGACTGTTTTGAGAAAAATACTTGAATAGGTTTCCTTTTCAGCGCTACCATAAACATACTATGAAAAGCGTTTTGTAGTTAGTTTCAATCTAGGTTTTATACGGAATAAAATCCAAATTAATGCGTGACGAGAGTATCCGTAAAAGCTTGCCGAGCTATAAGAATGCAGAAAATCGATTGAGCAGAAGTTTAAAAGTGTGTTAAATCAACTGGCATAGTGTTTTAGGGAATGACCTATCCTATCTATATGTAGCAAAACCTATCGCTCCCGCGGGCGATTGTGCCATTTGCAATGCTAAACTCTGCGTATTTATATAACATAAGGCCCTAGCCTGTGTGTTTCGTGGCTCACATATCGCATTTACCGCTTGACCTAACAAAAGGTTATTTTTTTGGCGTTACCGCTTTTACGTACAGCAATCCTCCATTTAACGCCTTTCATTCGGCTTAAATAAACAAAGTATTAAATGAATCAGCTCTAAGTGAATTTGCACAGTATTATAATTTAAGCAGTACTCCAAATGAGCATATTAAATTGTATTTACATGTGCTGCTTTTTTTACAAGCGGCTGCCAAAATTCATGAAATATTTAAAAGCTGAGTTTGACCACGGTTTTTAAAATCAAAATTCTGAAGTATTTTAACTACGTTTTTACGTAATTTAGAAGCAAAGCACATATATGTAGAAAGCATTTGGAAGTGAATTTATTTGCTTTATTCGTTATGTACTTCTTCAGTTTGATTACGAAAAATGGATAAAATTATTTCACATTGTGTGCAATACTGTATGGTGATATTGTTTTAAGGTGATACAAGATCTGTCACTCTTTACTAGTCCAGTGTGAATATATATATTTATTTTATCCTTACTTACGTTTTTTAAACATGCTTTTAAACAAATTTTTCATTTAAAGTATGTATAGTATTTACCAAATTGGCGATTTGTTTAGAGCGAATCCCAGTGAAGAATCTCCTAGGTCGAGATACCTAAATTCCTAGTAGTATATTTTGACCTATCTTTAAGGGCATCGCAGTGTTTAAGTTCTCTTAAGAGAAAAGTATGTATGTCGATATGATCACTAAGAGTTCTCGGTTCACAATTTTCCATCGGTTAATTTAAAGTAAATTTGTGTCTGTACCTTGCAATATTTATAACGAAGAAATAATTAGAACAAACATTTATTGTTATAGTGAAGTTACAAAGTGAAGCATGATTATGGCTGATGTGTTTCAGCTGAAACGTCGGAATGAAATAGACATATATATATA
>JAPMAF010000609.1:0-13660 GCA_026537445.1 Silvatares holzenthali | reverse complement strand
TTATTTCTGCAATTGTAATATAACATATTTTTATAAAGAAGCTAATTTTATAAGAAAGATGGCAATTGATTATAATGACTTATTGTATTATTTATATTGGTAAATATTTAAATGCATAGTAAAAAATAACATATAAAAATAATAAGATTTGTACTTATTTTTATCAATAACAACATTCATTTGTATGGTAGATAGGTACCAATGGCAATTAAAACATTATCTTGTCTATGGTCAATTGTGTCTGTGGTATTTTCGAACCACGAATCGACGTACGAGCATTATTTTTGTTAACTTGTAATGTAAATATAGTATTTACATTAATCCATAATCAGGGGGTGACGGCTAAATTTACTTTCCGATAATCATTTGTAATTGACACAACAACATTTAACATTTGCATTGTCGTTTCGTTTACTGTAAGACGCATTTCCGAGATATTTACAATGGATTCTCAGCCCACGCAAAGTTCCGAACTAATGAAACAATGTTACGAGAATTTAATTGTTGTGGATGTCGGGGCTAATTTGACGAATAAAAAATACAGCAGAGATCTGGATTCGGTTGTTCAACGGGCAAAAGATTCCGGTAAGTATGTCATAGAATTGTTACGAGCAGTTAAAAGTTTGTAACTTTTTGACAGCTACGTTTTTTGCTGCTTTTACTGATTGGAATGTCTATTTCTACACCCGATGACGTTTGTTCAATAAAAAATGTGTTGTAATAACTGAACGCTTGTAAATGGTTCATCGGCTTTGCGCCTTTCTACTCATTATGCTTTGTTTTTAAGCATTTTTCTTATCGATTCGTTTTTATAGGTGTGCAAAAGATCTTAGTTGCTGCTACTTCTGTCAGAAATAGCAAGGAGGCATTGCGTCTTACGAGAATATATCCTGGCATGATATATTGTACAGCAGGTAAACAAATTATTAATATTCCATAATGAAATTGTTGTGAAGTTTTCATTCCTTTTATTTAAAAGTGATTCTTCTAGCCTTTGCAAGTTTTGGGCAGCATTTTTTTAACATATTAAATCTTCGTTTGGCAGATTTTTCTAGGGTGTGGTAGACCGATTGTTGCTTTCAACGTAACATTTTTATTTTTCCGTATACATTACCTCATGGGTGAGGATCGTGACCCATCTGAATCTTCTAGAATGCAACCTTTATGTTTTTGATGATAATATATGGGGTGATACTGGATTCCATTTGTGATCAGTTAGATCATTTATCAGACGAACATTGTTGGGGATTTTTTTTAAATACAAGGATATCCCAGACCAAAGATGGATGCCAAACTCAATTATGGGTCACACTTATTTAAATAGAGTGAAAAGTTGAGGGCCAGAGAAAAAAAATGAGGTCTTAACAACTTAACCCTTTGAAGACTAATTTGACTTCAGCTTCGATAGCTTTATGGTGTTTATTACATTCTAATCTTTCTGCCGCTATATGTGTTATAGACAGAACATAAAAAAATGTGCAACATGTTATATGAAGGATTTTTTCATAAGTTAAATATGAAAACATTTGGTAAATTATAATTCTTAGATTATTTTACCGACACACTGGGTTAAAAACCAATTTCATAGCCAGAGTTTAAAGGGTTAACATGTGATGTGTATATTCACATTAATTTATAAGATATCTAACTTAATCATGTTACAAGAAATAAAATGTATGTCAATCCTGTGAATATTAATACTTTCAAATATAGATGCCAACTCAGACCCAATCCATCTATAACACCATGAAGCCATCGAAGCTGAAGTCAAATTAGTTTCCAAAGGAAAAGGGTTAAGTTGTTTAGACTTCAATTTTTTTCAATCTCTGACCCCAACTCTATATAAATCGGTGTGCCCCATAATTGAGTTTGGCAACCAACTTTGGCCTGGGATTTGGGATGTAATGATTGTGATGGATAAAATATGTTATTAAAATAATTTAATTGCCTTATGATTTTTAGGAGTCCATCCACACGATGCCAAATCCATGGTAGAAGAAGACCTTTGGGGATCGTTACGGAGTATAGCATCCTCACCCGAATGTGTGGCAATCGGAGAATGCGGTTTAGATTACGGGAAGGATTTCTCAGAGCCTGCTGTTCAGCGTGAAGTCTTTACCAAACAGGTAAATCAATTTTTTTATGGCGATTCTCACAGCAATAAGGCGATAATTAAAATGGTGATAATTAGGTGTCAAGGGTTTATGAATATCTCAAGTTAAGTTCAATGATTTTTAAGATAAATGTCGATGAATGGAAGTATAATAGCGTTTAATTTTATGAAAACTATCTTATATTAATTGTAATTTGAATGCGATTTCATAGCAAAAATGTAAATATTTGGGAGTAGTTGGAAATGAAATTGAGACAATAAACAATCAACTTTACGAGTAGTTATATATGTTAAGCTTTGCATGTGTTGCACTTTAACTTAGTTTATATCACTGTTGGGCGAAAAATAATTTAATTACTGATTACAAAGAGTAATCGATTACAAGTGCCTACTGTAAACCGCATACCACATCGTTCTAGAACATCAATATGTATATTTATTACAAATTACACTTACTATTCTGATGTTTTCCAACTATGCGGTATGCGGTTTACAGTAGGTATTTGTAATCATTAATTCAATTACTTTTTGCCCAACACTGGTTTATATTAAACATATAAGATTAAGGAATGCGTTTAATTTTCATGTAGGAATATGAATAGATTTGAATGTTTAAAAGATTAAAAAAATATTGTTAATTGTGTATTGCAAATATCAGTAACTATGTTGTAGTAATGAATTATTTCATTTTTTTTAGATTGAACTCGCGTGCGAACTTGGTAAACCGTTATATATACATGAAAAAGAAGCCCAAGACGATCTGTTAAATATTTTATCATCCTTTGAAAGCCGTCTACCCCCTGTCTTTATACACTCATTTAGTGGTACTGTTGAGCAAGGCGTTCGGTATGTCGATGAAGGATTTTATATGGGACTAACAGGTAATTTAATTTCGGTCTTACACTACAGTTTTTGTTTTCTTATCTTTAAAATATATTTGTATGTTGACTATTTAACTAATCTTAGGCTTTAGAAGTGAATGTCAGAGGAATTTCTGTAAATGTTATATTACATCACCATTTTACTAGAAAATTTAATGATTGTTAAATTTCAAATACATATTTCCATTTATTTCATTATCTTTGATTAATTTTAAGTGATTCATATTGTTTGTGGTTAACATTTTTATAATAGTCTAATATGAAGTGTTTGAAATTTCTAAGTTCAATCATTAAATTGAATGTTTAATACTTATTATATCTCAAATAAAATTGAATTAAGTAAATTACATATACAGATATATCACATATTCAAATGAATTATTAGGTATGGAAACGGTTTAATGATCGATAATGAGTGATTATAAATCATTATTAAATAAATATACATTCACTTATCAACATAATTCAAGATTAAAGTAGTTGCACATGATATGCTATAGAATTGTGATAATATTACATTACTTCTTATCAGCTCAACAGTAATCTATGCGTGAATCAATTGAAATTCAAACATATGTAGTGATTTGAAGTAATATCAGTGCATTGTTTTCTAGGGTATCTATGCAAAGACAAATCAGATAATGGAGTGCGAATGCTTCTGTCTGATGGCAAAATTCCTTTGGATAAGCTTTTAGTGGAAACTGATTCGCCTTTTATGTATCCAAACACTCGAGCCTCGAAGCTGCCTCCTCATGTTAAGGATGCCCTTACTGAACGGTAATTATAAAATGTTTTATTGCAGGGACATAATTAGAAAAGGTTTTTCTTTCAATAAAAAAAATATGAAAGGTGGTAGGTAGTGCCTAATTCATAATATCTTTTGAATAATTTAATGCCTTTTAAAACATCTGGGTAAATTAAAAAAAATATGAATTTTTGCTTCACTTCCTTACATATTCTATATCCAGAAGCTATTTCTATATTTCTTAATATTTACATTATTTTATGACGAGGCCTTTTGTTTTTCTTCAGCGCAACATTGCTATTTAATGTGAATATTAAATTAATATTAATATGTTTTAATATCTGCAGATATAACTGTGATCAATACATATATACCATTTATGAAAAACCCCATAAAAAGTGTAAGAAGATAGCATGTCTAAATTAGTTGGTTTTGTAATAATGAGAATAGGTAATAACTTTAAACATTCAACTCTCGAATTATTGGTAGGTCAAAACAATAATGAATGAATAGTGGTTAGTGTCAACAATGATGTTGTGCTACTAGTTATTAGATAATGTAGAGCTGCAGTGGTGGGAAGAAGATTATTTCAATTGCAGATCCACGTCGATATGTTTCGATTGCAGATCCATGACATTTTTACAACGATATTGTACTTTTCAACGAAACGAACCGTGTTCACTACCCGCAGTGGTGGAAATGATCGCTGCCTTCATGGGAAGAGGACCAGAGGAGGTGGCTTTAGCCACTGCTTATAATGCACTCAAATTGTTTGGATTGAGCCAGTAAAATTGGTAAGCATCTCATTGAAATAATTTATTGATATTGCTGCAATATTTGTAGGCAATAATGATTACTTATCAATACTTTGTAGATGGTTCCTGGATTATAGATGATGCTGCATATTGGTATGGACCTAAACTATTCACCACTTGCCTCGTGCCCACCCCATTAGCTTAGGACAGTGGCGTGCTTCATAAAAACCTGAAAGCTAGAAATGATCTAAGATATATTCAATATCTATATTATTATTGATTTATATTATTATTTCGTAAACCTAAACATTGAATATATCTATCTTTTATAGAAAGCACGTTACTAAATAATACATGTTGTACTATAACATCACAAGCTGCATATCATTTTATTTATTCCTATTTTGTATGATTTAATTTTCAGTTTGTTTAGTATAACTTCATCAAAGCAATTAACAATATGTATAATCATTAGCTTGTGCACTGCATTTTCCTTTTTTTTTTATAGTTTTGTTACATTAATCGGTTGGATAATTTAGCTTTAAGTTTGTAATCTTTCGAATGTTGTTTACATATTATTATTTATTCAGTTATTATTTTTCATTTATTTATTATTTTGAAAGTGAAGTATTTATGTTAAGGTTACTATGTAGGTACATGATTACTCAATTTGCCAAATGATGCTACGAAAATTTTTTAATGTTGTAATGTTAACAATGTGTATGCGCTTACATATTTGTAAGTCTGCTGTACAATGATTAAATGTGTTTAAAATGCTTTATTTTTAATTTTACTTATGCCCAGGAGTATGTGCAAAATGTTTATTGAATTCTTTAATTTTTTTTGTTTTGCGAATAATTGAATGTTAACTAAATCGAATGAGTGAAGCATTGGATATCTTGTATAAATTAATAACTCAACTCTACGTATAATTGTAGATTTATAAAATGATTCTTTAGATGGGCATTTTAAATATCTAGTTTTAAATTAAAACTTTATAATGTATGCAATTGCAATGCATAAACTGAATCCCTGTAATGAGATATATAATAAAGTTTTTTAAGTATATTTTTTAACCGTGATCAATTTGCGAACGCTTATGCGTTGTATAGTTGTACTTTATTATTTTAATGCAAACATATTGCAATGATGTATTTTCACCTAGTCCAATGTGCTATAAATGCAGATTATGGATGTTTTAATTTAATATAACCAAATATGTTTGCTGTCATGCTTGCTATATTACATATTACACATTAATATAAGTGTTGTATACTAGGAGAAATATTTACAACGGAGCGTACAGAATATACAATCAACGAATTAAATGTAAAATCTAACTGCCGATTGATTAACTTTATACGTAGATGTTGAATATATAATATTTTGTAACGAAATGAAATGCCTTTTCAACGCAGTGGCTTAAATGATTATATTGAAATAATGTAATTTAAGTTACGAGTTGACTAGTCAGATAGATATAAATTTACTCTATAACATGTTATGTATATTGAATCTTTTATCTCTAACAAGAAAATTATAAAGTTTGTTAACTAAAACCATGTCACTAAGATAGTTTAAACAAAAGTATTCTTATGAATGTGAAACTGTTTTCGATTTAAGGTTATTGTAATGATGATTTAATATGTACCAACATGACTGCTACTGGTAGCTTTTTCATATTATATTTGTGTGTAAGGTACGGTACTCTGGTATGTATTAGGATGAAACAATGTCATTGGTGCATAATATGGTGAGCGAAATGTATTTTTAATTGTAAGCAGTTGATGAGTAACATTTATGATGTTACGCATTGGGAACCTGTGTCTTATTCTGAAAGGATAATATTATGTGATATAAAATCTGTTGTAAATGTGTACTTTATTATCATCGTTGACTGTACACTCTATTTTTCTAATAAAATATGGTTTATATTGTAGTTATCATTCTTTTTAATCGGGAACCCTACACTAAATAATTATTTAAAAAATGCACTCTAAGGCAGCCAGTAAGATTTAGGTGAGATTCCAAGGAAGGAGTTGATATTTTCGTTTATTTTTAAATAAAAGTGTAAGTTCTGTTAATTTCAAATAAAAAAGTATTTAGACATCCTAGTAAGTACAAGTATCTCAATATATGAGTGTAAAGTACAGTCGGACTTTGTTATAATTAGCTTGGTCATAATAAGTTCTCGGTTATAACCTATATGAGTAAATTATTGATAAAAACTTGTGCTCTGTAGGGTGTGTTTTTTGATCTCAAAATCTCTTGGCCATGGTCATGAATTCATGACTATGACCAGCATACAGCCGAAACATGTTGAATTAAATAAATGAATAGTGGTTAAAATAAAGAAAATTAATAGAATTTTATTAACAATAGAGAACCACAAAGTAACCGAGGATAAAGTTAAATATTTTTTTGTGACTAGAACTGAGTGACCGAATGGATGGTGGTATCTCATGTGAAGTATAATATAAAAAATTGTTTCGATTGGGCACTCGCAAGTGGTTTTTTGATGCTTACTAGCAAGATAAGTGAAACTTTATCAATTGATGTGTGACTGGGTAATACATGAGTTTACTACTGCGATAAAAGTAAAAAAAAACAGTAAGAAATAGTAGTAAGGGAATCCCTGGGGCCTTCCAAGATCCAGGTTCATCGTCTGGTAAAGTGATGGCTTTAATTTTCCAAGCAATGTCTAGAGTATCTTAATATCTGGTGAAAAAAAAAAACACTAACAGGCTTTACACAGTTGGTAGAAAAATAGTGAGAAATTCAAGAAAAAAAGAAGAGGCATTCTTCGAAAAGACATCCTCTTCAATTATGATAAGTTTGTCGCTCACAAGGCCTCAGTTTCCGTGGAAGCTGGGTTCAATTAATTGATCACCCACCATATTCACCTGAGCCCTTAAGGAATCTGTGGCTCTGCCCTCATATATTTATTGTTATTATTGTTTCACATTTCCTGCCCACATTATATCTTACTTGAGAAATTATAACTTATATTTTTATTACCCCACTAAATAAAATACCTATGGATGATACTCACTTTTGTGTTTCATGTATATGTATGAGGAGAGTGTTACTGAAAATACATATTTTTTTTAATAAATTTGCATATTTATTTTATTTCTTTAATTGTACAGGTATTCTTAGTATCATCTGAATTGATTAAAATATTTTCTAAGGATGCCTTCAATTCATGATTATCGAAAGGCGGAGATTGATTATATTCAATTTTCTCTACAAGAGAACTAGGGTTTTCCACCCATATTTTTTTGTTCGAGGCAGGATATTTTTTGATAAATTTGCATTGCAGACACTGCCGTGATACTGTTGTGGTTTTCTTCTTTCTCTTCACTTTCACGTTGACCGTCTGCCCTGGTAAAAGAGGACCTCTGCAACGTTTACATATTTGCCGCTTCAATCGAGGATCACTAGAACAATGTAGTAATCGGTAAGTATAAATATAGAGAACACAATTCAGTGGTAAAATGCAAATTGTAAAAGGTGACAAATAATATTAACATTACATAAGCGAAACGCATCGAACTCAATTAAAAATATAAGTAGAATAAAAGATAAATATAATATTAATTTGTAAAAAATGGATTACCACAAAGTTAATGAAAAAAAATTACATAAAGTTATTTAGTGTTAGGGAGAGAGGATTGAATGTTAAACAACAGTATAACTTGGTTATAACTAATGCACGGGATCGAAAAATATTATTCATAGTAAATTTTCATTATAAGTGAAAAATAAAAAAGGTCTCAATAAGATAGCACATATGAACATTATTGATTATGTGGGTAAAACAATATATGCACTCATCTTAATAAATGTGCTTTATATTTGGCCATACAGTTTTGATCCATTTAGCGGCTGTTACAGCATCCACAGAAAATCATTAATATATTATATCAATGTTTTTTAAATTTGTGCACTTTCAAAAATTTTAAGTTTATTTTTACACATATCGACATTATTGACATCACATTCTAACTCACAAACAATCTCCATTTCTTATTTGATCGACGAACACTTTCGTTTGATTATAATGTTATATAGATCGTTTTTTAATACATTCCAGCTTATCCACATGTATCGTTATTTATTTTGTAATACATATATGTCAAAATTCAAAAACAGTCTTTATTATTTACTTCAAAATTGATCTTACATTCTGAGTACAGCTTTCTTGGCAACATTTATGATTAGGTTTCCATAATAGGTAGAAATTGTTGGGTTCGAAACCATAAGTTCTTGTGCCTAAAAACAAATTTAAAAAGTTAGATGGGAGAAAAATGAGGAAAAACACATAAAGGCATAGAAAGGAGGGGTGCTTTCAACTTCTCCACCTTGCTCCTGAAATAAAAAGAAACGTGATCTCTATGTTGGTTTCTTCAAATTAATTTTTTACATTTGTCAAAATAACTTGATTTTCAACATTCCTTGTATCAACTCTGCCACTGATACTATCAATATATGAAATATAAAAGCAATACATACAAAGCAATGATGCCAAAAGTAACAGAATAGAGGATCAAAGGAAGTACAGATGACAGAAGCCAAGGTCCTTCAGTAAAAACAAAATATAAACATATTGATTTGATGATGGTTCTTTTTTATTATTAACGTGGATAATTTATATAGCGCCGTTTTCGTGAGAATATCACCTCAAGGGCGCAGAGTGAATCGTCGACAGCAGCCAGCTTTCCAGCAAGTAAAATAATAGATGTACATAAAAAATACATTTTAAATTCATTCCGAATTCAAGCAGCATTAAGATTTCAGTAGCACTGTCTATTGCAGGGATGGAAGATGTACCTTTATTGCAGTTTGTTTTTTTTTAATAATAATGTGTTAAATAATTAAGTGTTTTTTAGTGTTAAGTAACACAAAACATTATTAGTGTATTAAACATTTTTAGTATCTAAGATAAATAACACAAACAAGTATTTGCAATATAAAAAAATGCGAACCTGGAATAAATAATTAATTCTGTGGAATACTTCGTATCCTCTACATTTCTGAGGATTTTTTGGCATTTCACAGATTGCGAGGAATATAATATAAATATATTAAACGACAATGTATTACAAATTACACGAGCCGTGTTTTTTTATTAAATATAATCAATATAATTAAATATCAACATATATTGTAAAACGTAAACAAACCGCGACACATCACATATTTGACATGTGGAAGAATATTGCCAGTTTAATAAATATACAAATCTTATGGACACCATTTGCATTTTTTAGGCCAATAAAACTCAAGTATTTTGCATTACAAGCGTTTCGATTGGCTTTTGCGAGTTTGTAATGTAACATTTGTTAAATTTATCAGGAATCATTATATGCTCAATGACAACACTAACTTTTGAAGGATGGCGGCCTGTTTGAGGTTATCAATTGGCGAAATGAAACTTCTTAATAAATTAAAATACGAAAGGATTATCAAAGATGCTTTCAGAAAAAGAAATTATTCTCTTAATTCAATTCAATTTAATGCCCCGGAAGTCGAAGCAGTGTTTAGTAATGGGTAATAATTTAGATTTTATCTGTTTATTTAGCGCTTATAGGTTAGAATTTTAGCAATATTTGTTCATATTGTTAACAGGCGAAAGTTGCTGATATCTACGGGGAAATATGCGCGATTTGCTGATGGATGTGCCGTTGCTACATTGGGCGATACGACAGTGATGGTTACTGCTGTTTCAAAGAAGAAAACTTCTTCAAATTCGTTCCTTCCGCTCACTGTTGATTATCGCCAGAAGTCCGCGGCTGCTGGTCGTATACCTACAAATTTTCTACGTAGGGAATTAGGTAAGGAATCAGAGAATATTACGGATTTAATTCAGAATATTTTCTACAAATATTAACAATTTTTTGTAAATTCCAGGTCCATCTGAGAGAGAAATATTAATATCAAGAGTAATTGATCGATCACTGAGACCATTATTTCCGTCAAGTTACAACAATGAAACACAAATAATGTGTAACATGTTAGCTGTCGATTCAGTGAACTCTCCCGATGTTATCTCAATCAATGCCGCAAGTGCTGCATTAAGTTTGTCAGATATTCCATGGAACGGACCAGTAGGGGCTGTAAGGTTTGTTCATAAATCTCTTTTAAATAATAATGCATTTTTGAAGAGCTGCTAATTTTTTTTAAATTTACTGAATTTTTGATGTATTTTTCAGAGTTGGTCAAATAGGCACTGATTTCATTATAAATCCAACTAGAAAAGAGTTGCAGGAATCTTCATTGAATCTAATTATCACAGCCATGAAGCAGAATTTGATTATAATGTTGGAAGGACATGCTGATAATATATTGCAGCAAGATTTATTAAAAGCAATTAAATTAGGTAAGCACCGATTTTTCTCATCACTGCATAAAATGCTAGTTCTCATTGGTCTTTACTATTTAAAGTTTTACAAATAAGTAAAACTTTTGCTCTAAAATATTTTCTTATTTCCAAAAATGTCATCACTGGAATGAGATTGATATTTTCAAGTAGTCATCTCACCAGATTTTACATGTTTTTTCCCCAATTTATGATTCACCCTGAAGACACTGCAATGTGGTCCGAAACGATAGCAAACAAAATGTCACAACACGATATAACCACCCAAAACTCTTTGGCTTGCCAATCTTTTGGTTTTGAAAGCAAGCCTACAGCAATATGTATAATTTATTTTATAATTTCTTATTGAAATATATTTTAAAGGTATTTTATTGTTTTATTCCTATTTCACTTGCAGGTACTAAAGAAGCTCAGGCTGTGATATTAGCGATAGAAAAGTTACAGAAATCCCACGGAGTAACAAAACGACTTTTGGAAGATTTGAAAGAAGATAAACCTGATCTAGTTGAAGCTGTTAAAACATTTTCAGTAATGAGACTCAGGGAAATATTCAGGTATTCTCTCTCTCCCATTGCTGTCATATAATTGAGGATTTTTCTATTTATTATACTAAACGTATGACACCTTGACACTACCATCAGTTTTGATCTGAAACATGTTGCACAATGCTGTGAGTTAGTTGAAGAAAAGAAAATTTGAAAATGAAAATGCATTTCACGTGGCTTACAATACTGAACTGTGGTGTTGCTCCAGATCAATACAAAGTCTACCACTCTGCCAGCAGTCCAGAGTAAATTTTCATATTTTTTAATGAATTTTTAAAATGAATATATATATGTATTATCATATATTTATTTATTTAAACAATACAATGTACCAAATATACAAAATATAAAGAAAAAGTAAAATTAAAAGAAAATTAGAATATATGAACACATACATAACAAGATCGAAACAAAGAAGTGATAAATCAAAGTTAGTATTAAAAATAAAAACACATAAAGACAAATAAACTGGATGAAGGTGGGGGTAAAGAGGAAGTCAGTATATATGTTTTTAAAACCTGAATTGAAAAATGTATCAATTTTTTCAATTCACTCTGGCAGAATTCAAACCAACAACAACCTTGAGCACTTTAGTCAAGATCCTAACCACTAGACTATGAAGCCGAAGGAATGATGTTAAACTGGAAAAAGTCTACAAATAAATAAAAAGGAGTAAATATTTAATGAAGCATTCTTCAATCCATTTGTGTCCATTTTGAGGATTATGATCCTCATGTCAGTTAATTTACACTTACTTTTCTTGGAACTGATAGTGTAGCAATTTCCTAGTCTTTTTGCACCACCTTAATATTCCCGTGTATAGTTTTTAAGGAAAATCAAATAATAGCTTGTTCAGTATACTATTAAGATATTATTGCGCATATGAAGAAATGCTACTTTGATTTATTATTCATTCATTCAAAGGCGACAAATCAGAGAAAAATATTCACACTCGATTTTCTCAAACTTTTGAATTTTCAGTGATTTCACTCATGATAAGTTGAGCAGAGACAATGCAGTGAATGAGGTGAGATCGGATGTTGTTGCGAAGATACGAGAGACCTTTGGTGTCGATGATAGTGATGGTGCTACAACCACAGATTGCTTCAATAATATTTGTAGACGAGTATTCCGTGACATGATTTTAGAAAGGGATATCAGATGTGATGGGCGGCAATTGGATGATCTCAGAAACATAACATGCCAAGTAAGTATTAAGGTATCTCAAATATCCATACATTTTCAAATGCTTTCTATCAATTCTCTAGAATCGCGCAGATCTCT
Organism: Silvatares holzenthali; assembly: GCA_026537445.1. Classification (NCBI taxonomy): domain Eukaryota; kingdom Metazoa; phylum Arthropoda; class Insecta; order Trichoptera; family Pisuliidae; genus Silvatares; species Silvatares holzenthali. The sequence goes on along the minus strand of JAPMAF010000609.1, from coordinate 955 downwards.
TCACGTTCACCTCATGCAACATTTTATTTTGTTGCTAAGAGGTAACATTCATAATCCATCAGTACTCGCTACCTTCAGTCTGCATGCTCCAACCTCCGTTCTCGAAATCATGCTCCTTTTCCTATCCCTCATTCCTCAACAAGCCTTGGCGCCTGCATGCCCAGTATCAGGACTGCGCGTCTTCTTAACAATCTACCAAATGCCTTGGACATATTTCACATATTATGGAAACATTGTGTCTCTCCGTATCTTCATAAATCCTATCCCTCTTTCCCTAACCCTTGATAGCCGTCTCTTCATTTTTACTTCTACCTACCACCCTTTTGCTTTACTTAACATAAATTTGCTTTTTTATGTTAATTATTTATTTTTTCTTGTTTATTATTTCTTTTTCTTGTTTATTTTTTATTATTTCCTTTCTCTTGTATTTGGTACATTGTACTGTTAAATAAATAAATGTCTATATTCATACATAAACATTCAGAAAATTATGCATCTTTAGCCTAAAAAGCAGATTTTGTTTTGTCACATATCAGTATGAGGTCCTCTGCCATGCTGCTTTTGTTTGGATATCTGAACACTAAGTTAATGTTTACATATTTTAAATAATATTTTTTAAGAGTTTGGTATTTATGATTAACAAATTTTTGTTTAAGGTGAGCTTACATAAACCACTTCATGGAAGTGCTCTTTTTCAACGTGGTCAAACTCAAGTTTTTTGTACTGTTACATTGGATTCACCAGAAAGTGCCCTCAAAATGGATACTTTGACCATGTTAACAAGGTACACTGATATTTAGTAATGCATATTTTACTACTTCACTTCGATTATTTATTACTGCCGGCTCTTTCTTCCTCGTGTGAAATGGTTATAGGTGGTATTTTTTTTATCTTTTACTACACATGAGACACCATGACACCACCATCCGTCTGGGTCTGTAACATACTGTACAAT